>PVJI01000584.1:0-244808 GCA_004026765.1 Micronycteris hirsuta
GAAGTGGTTTCTTCTCTCTGTCTGTGGTTATAAGACTTCTCTCCAGCTAGTTTTCATTTGGTTATTCAGGATAATTTCTCCAAAATTTAGTTGTAATTCCATATTGGTCCTGGGAGGAGGTTAGTATAACTTCCACCTACTCCTCCACCATCTTGAATGGGAGCTCTCTCAATTATGACAATTTGAGTCCAAAAACTCCATCTAATTCATAGAATTTGGTGCCCATTGAGGTGTTCAATTGTTGCTTTCATGGAATCTAATTGAATGAGATGGTCCAGAATCAAACCTATCAGATGTTTAGGACAGATTCTGGGTCATAAAGTAGGACTTAGTTTAAGTTTGGCCTTAAATTTGGAAAACAACATCTGATCTTTTATTTAGACATTTTTAAAAATCATTTTATCTCTGATTTGTGGCACTACATTGTTTTATAATTTCATAATGTCAATCATAGGATGAAGTTAAATATAATGTGACATTGAAATGGTGACAAAAACACATCTATAGAGAATTTTATTCTCTAATCTGTTTTATATTGATAATAAATGTATATATATATTACATAAAGCATCATTATTCTATATATCTTACACTTGTGGTTACAGATAAAATAATTAATTCAATTATTGCTTTGGGAAACTACACATCTTCAAAGTGCACTTGCCGTATATGAAAAGAAGGATTCAGGCTACCTTTTGGACTTAGACAAACCGTACAGCAAAGTATTCACATATCATCTGTGCAATAAATAACTCTCCCTATCATGTAAGTAAGTTATAGCTAGATAATGATAAAGAATTGAGGTTGCTATCTAGATAATTCAGGTTAAAATAATACTTTGGCCTTAAGTATACAAATAAGTATGCTCTAAATATTTCTAGTCACATAGATAAGTTTCTAAGCTCCTATTGTGCTCATAACAAATATTTTTGAGAAATCATTATGAAGAATCATGTTTTAATGAGTATTTTTTCAAAAATATAGTGGGGAAATAATTTTGAAATCTAGATAAAGTATTTAGAAATAAAGATGATTATTTCCAATACATTGGAAGGCAGTATACCTTCAATGACTGAATCATATTTCTCACATCTAAAGGGGTAAAGCTTTAAAAATGTACTAAAACATGCTTTTTTTAACTGGATGAAAAGTGCATAAGTAATGCGCATTTTTCTTCAACTGAAAAATAATGGACAAAATCAATTATTGAACAATTGACATGCAGTTAAGATTTGCTGAGAGGGAAATACCTTTGATGAGTGAGTAATGGTGTTTACCAGCTATCTGAGGAGAATTGACTGACTAGGTCAACTATACATGAATTTAAAAGAACACTAGATTCACTAGATTTATACTCACTGCAAAAAAAAAAAAAAAAAAGAAAAGAAATCTATGTTATCAGAGTTCCATCTGAGTGTTCAGTAATACCCAAGACTTACTTTGCATCTGATATTTTTAAAGTACCAAACTAATATAATGATAGCACTGCAAATTGTTATTCTCAGTTTATCTTTTATTTCTCCTACCAAGAGGCAAAACAGAAACAAACTATATTCTCTTTGCTGTACAACTCTTTTGTGGAGAGAAAATGATTAGTAAGTGAGCATTAGCAAGTTAATTTTATTTTCAAGGCTGAAAATTATTAAGTACTTTATAATGTTCTTAGAGTTTTTAGTGCAAATAACTACCTTATCATACATCAAGAACTCATGGATCTTTGAGTCTGGAAATCTGTTGCTTTAGGAAACAATAATGTCTACATCTGGTTTCTGTCTCATCAAAACGTACTTTCTGGAAGAATAATTTTTCTTACATTAGCAAAAATGTGGAACATTCTAAAGCAGTTTGAAAAATAATGGTTCTTGTTTGAAAATAATAGTTGACAGGAAGACTGACTTTTCTTTAGCAAAGTAACAATGTTTACTTGAGTGACATGTTTTATTTGTAACAAAATTAATTAACAATGTTTCAAACTTTTGAATAAAATTTGTGAAGATTATAAAATATTATTGAGATCTATGTATTTAAATTGATTATAAGTTATATTTAATGCTGTTCAGATTTGTAGATGCTGATATTTTACTCTTAAATAATAACATCTGACCAGACATTTCCTAGCTAAATATGTGCTTCACTATTTTTCTGAATGTTGGGCTAAGATGGGCATCAGATTTAAATTTTTAAAAAGCCCTTTACCAGAATTTTTTAATTCAGTTTTTTACTTAGGAGTAAATCCTTTAAGATTATATTTTTTCATTTTTAAAGATAGAATTTAAATTATAAGTGATAATGGTAAAGTTAGCATGTTGTCTTAAATAAAGAGTGTATGACTAATAGTGTGCCCTTACTTTAAAACTGATTTTGATTAAAAAGTCCTTTTAGATAGCAGGGTTGCAGCCATTGGAGGAGTTGGGGAAGAGGAAATTGGGCACAAAAGAGAAACCACAAAGCCAAACTTGAACACATATTCATTTTGTCTTAATTGATGTAATCGAGGAAATTTTGATTGTATAAATATCAGACTAATTTTAGTAGAGAAGTAAAATGCAAATAATAATATCTTTAGAAGGCAATAAAAGCCTTTATCTGGTTTCAACTTTATTTTGCTAGATTTATATCCATCCCTCAAGTGGAACATAAACTGGAAAAAGTAAATCATTGCCTATTACACAATTCTTATCGTCCCGTTGATAATGAGTTTGGCAAACAATTCTCAAGGCTTTCGAACATTCCAGATTCGGTTCCCTTAATAGACATTCAATAGATATCTGTTAAAATGAATTGAACTGAATTGTTCACATGAATTGAGTTCTCTTCTTTATTCTTTTCACAGTTTTTAAAAAATTATTATAAAAATCATCTTAGAATTGAACACTCGTCACTAGTGTAACTAGTTAAGAGGAAGTTTTCTATACTTGTCAGTTAGAACTTAGGTGACACTGAAGCAAACAATTGCATCAACAGGCACTGCAGGTGGTAGTCTTACCTCCGGCCGCTTACTGTCTTGCCTTCAAATATCTACTTACTCCAGGCTATTCTTTCCAATTGATTATGTACTTTATTATATTCGCTTATAGAATATACTTCAAGTACATGTGTCACTATATAATACTTAATTCTAAGTCTCCTTGGATGAATTTGATCAGCTCCTTTTAAACTGGACACCTGTTAGAAACAGTTATCTGAGGGGTGCTGAGTCTATTGATCATTCGAAATTCAAAAAGGAGAAAGTGTGCAGTGATGTCGTGGTAGAAAGGAGATAATGTAAATTGGAAACACACCATTTGGGATTATAGTCAAAACTACATTAACATTATTATTTTGACTGTGTACCAATTTGTGTTGTTCCTAGTGCTTCAGGTATATTCAAAATTAAACTACATGAGTGCTTCCCAATTTTTTCATGTCACGGCACATAGAAAGTGGAAATATTCATATGGCACACTGATGAAAACTGAAGGGAATTGGGGGCTTGTATATGGACCCCAGAGGGGGAAAAAGTATATATTCTTCATACTGTATGTGTTTGAAGTGAAATTAAAGTTGGCTGCTGCTAAGGTCTGCACCTGCCTGGAGCTCTGCCTGCCTCACTCCCACGTTCCCACACAGTACTTCTTGGGTCCCTTGATTTCTCATCCAGCATCTCATCATGCTCATTGCACACACTAGGAAGATGCATCCTATGTAGCTGCACTTTTGGCAGGTGTTCACATGGGAGAACCTCCCTTTGGCCTTGTTAATTTTATAGGGGGTAGAAAATTTGTTCATAGCGATTGCATCTGTTTACTATGGGTTTTGATTTTAGATTCTTTTGACCATGTAAATGAAGTTATTTATAGACAGACATATAATACCAGGGATCTTGAGGTACCTGGGCTCCACCTGGTCTCTGAAGAGGCAGAGGGGACCAAGGTCTGGCAGAATACCTGTAACCTTTTCATGGCAATCCTGTAAGGAAGATCTGAATCATTCAATTGCAGAATTTACATTGCATCCTACTTCTCTGGGCTTCATGGATTATAATAGTGAAGAGAATTTGGGGGTTACTCAAGTATATGATACCTATAAAATGACATCGAACTCCTGTATTTCAATTAAATACAACTGTTATACTAGGGCACAAGTTATGTAGTTTGGTTACATAGAGGCATATACATCATCCATACAGATGTTCAAAAAATTGCTTGCAGAAACACAAAACAAACCAAGTGAAAAGCACTAATAAGTAATGTCGAATTTACTAATGGCAAAACTATACATTCCCTAAATTAGTGTGCTATCACTTTTGCAGGGTGTTCTCAAAGCTGGTTTTAAATTTTGCTGCACACTGCAATCATTTAGGTCAATTTTTTTTTTAAAAGACTTATTCTGGGGACTCTCACTCCAGAAGTTGGTTAATTGCTCTGGAGTGGGACTTGCAAACAGGTGTTATTTTAAAGCTTCCCAGGCGATGCTAATGGGTAACCATGTTTGGGAACAATTGCTTCAGACTTCTCTGTTCTCTTTTTCTCTCCACCAGGAAATAACTGGATATTCTCACATCTCTTCTTTCCTGCAATTGCCAGGCACTCTGGCTTCAGGATTTCTTCTTCTCCATGTTCACACTCCATGCATCTTACCAATGCCCTAGAGTGCCTTTTGTTTTTCTCAATATCCTACATGCTAACAGAAATGTAATCCTTTGAGACCAAGTAGCTTATCACAAGGATCACAGGAGCTACATCCAACCAAAAGAACCCCCTGTCCCACTCCACACACCTCATCCTAAATAAGAAAATATTTTTTCAATTTTTCAAAATTGAAAATAAAGTTGAAACAATGAGCTTTTATTCTTACTCTTTCCTTAAGTTGCCCTAGAGTACCAGACTGAGGCACCATTTACAGTGGACACTGCTTATTCTGTACTAATTTAGGTGCTCTTTTCTTTTTCTTCAAACATATATGCATAAATCTCTGAAAATGTAGGTGAAAAGGAGACTGGAGATGACTACAAAGTTGAACACAGCTTTTTCATACACAACTGTTAAAGGCTACTGTAATAAACAGACCAAATCTTCAACAGAAATAGTTGCCACACTCTCAAAACACCAGTTGTAGGAACTAAGCATTTAATGTCTGACTTTTGCTGACATTTCACAATTCAACTCTCCTATAGAAAGAGAGGAAAAAGAGAGCGAAGGAGGGAAGAAGGGAGGAAAGAAGGAAGGAGGGAAGGAAGGAAGGAAGGAAGGGAGGGAGGGAGGGAAGAAGGAAAGAAGGAAAAAGATTTTATTGATTTTAAATTACCGAAAGGATATGGTACATGAATTTGTTAAACCAAATTCTGTTAAATATTAAGATTATGGTTCTTTCAAATTCAAGTCAAATAAATATTGGGCATAATAATAAAAAACAGCAATGGCATTTTTCTAGATTATGATAAATATATACCAATAAAGTATTTTACATAGCCATGGAAACCACATTCAAGCTCTCCAAACTATCTTACACATTTTTTTTACAGTTTGTAAAAGCACTTATACTAGTTATAAAAGGGGAAAATGACTCTGTCATGTAGGAGTGGAAGAAAAAATAGCAAATATAGTGTTATATGCATGCATATGTATTGAATATTGCAACTATGAAATGAATTCCCATGAAGAAATCCTGGGAAAAAATGGGACGTTGATGATCTATTTACAAGGTCTATGTGATCCTGTAATTTTTTCCTTTAGGACAATAGTTTATTATTTGGGAGAAATATTAAGATACAAATACCATCTACATGTGAAAGTTAAAAAAGGCTGACAAGTTAAGTTTCATAGAGTACATAGTTATATATGTTTTAGAAAGATTTTATATTTCCAAAATTAGTGAATAGCTATTTTTCATGAGGTAAACAGCATGTTCTCCAAACTTAGTTGGAGAAGGCCTCTTTCCCTGTTGTGCTTTTGCATATATGTTTATTTTTATTGCGAGAAGTTTTTGGCATTTGGATTTTGAAAGTGTTACCTTTGTAACAGTACTAATTCATGTGCTCTATCACATAAGTTGAAAAGTAGAAGAAAAATGTAACTATAATGAATTATTTATAATATTGTCACTGTTATCTGTTATTTACAACTCTTCCTAACCTCGGAATTTGAATAGCCCCAGATGTTTGCTTTGAATGAAATGTCTGAATTATTCTTATATAGTCCTATATCTGTACATAACACTGGTAATTATGTGGGATTACTCTTCCTTGGATGAAAAATAAACTCTTTAATAACATTTCTACCGTGGCATAAATCTTTCTGTAGCCATTTAGGATTGTATTGCCATTTTCTTAACAAAGAAAAGACAAAATGCCACTCTGAAAAGTAATTGCTTGAAATGCACTGCAGGAGAGAAAAATCATGTTTAATGTATTTCACATCATTGCCTCTGTGTATGCAGGTACTTACTCTTTTCAAGCTGTCATTGTTACTTTTGTCATTCACTTAGATATTATGAAAACATTGTTTTATTTTTTTGATATTGGCATTATG
The DNA here is from genome assembly GCA_004026765.1 of Micronycteris hirsuta. Taxonomy (NCBI): domain Eukaryota; kingdom Metazoa; phylum Chordata; class Mammalia; order Chiroptera; family Phyllostomidae; genus Micronycteris; species Micronycteris hirsuta. The sequence goes on from PVJI01000584.1 coordinate 6,510, forward strand.
CCTGGGAAATGTTACAATGTGAAACTGACTTGGATCTGCAGAGGCAGCTAATTAAAGATCATTGGAAATAACCCTAGTTTCCCTGAGAACGTCCACATCTATTTAAACTGGGAAGACAATTAGAGTGCCTGTTTCTAACATGGTGAACTGATTACTACCTGTTTTGACAACACCGAACAGCAGTTTCAGGGTGAGACTCTAGAGAATTATGTTGTCCAGCCTGTGAGATCGCTGAAGCTCTCTTTTCTTTTTCCGATGATTAGAGAATTTGATTATATTACTTCTGAGGTCCATCTATAATATTCTTTTTTGATGAAAAAAAAAGTGTTTTTAATCCTGAATTGTTTCAGATAATGTTATCTCGGTCTATATTCCTTCTGGAAGCCTAAGGTACATTGACAGGCCACTTTTATCACAATGCTGAATTTTGTAGAGAATCATGTATTCATTTCTACTGTCAGCATTTTTGAGGTCATTTAAAATATATTGATAGCCCGGCTGGTGTAGCTCAGTGGATTGAGCGCGGGCTGGGAACCAGTGGGTCCCAGTTCGATTCCCAGTTGGGGCACATGCCTGGGTTGCGGGCCAGGTCCCCGGTGAGGACCATGTGAGAGGCAACCATACATTGCTCTTTCTCCCTCCCTTCTCCTCTCTCTAAAAATAAATAAATAAAATCTTTAAAAAAAAATAAAAAAATAAAAAAAATATATTGATTATAGAAATTCAGAAAGGCAAAATGCCTGAATAAAAAAAATGCAAGACAGAAAGCTTAAGTTAATTTTCACCTGGCAAAAGCCAAAATACTTTGTTAAAACTTTCTTGAAAAGTACAAAGTAGAAAGCAGAATAGTCTTCCAATATTTACCAATTATAAAGAATGAAGACACTCATCTTGAAGAGTTGAGAAAGAATAATTTGTACATTTAAGAAAGTAGCCAAAGCTTTAACACCATGTTGATCAGACAGGAAGGTTTTGGAGAGAGATATCTCAAAGGGTGATTAAGTGAATAAGAGATTCTGATTGAATTTTACTAATCTAGCTTCTTTGTGCCTTGTAGCATTTTTCTGTGAATATTATAAAAATAAAGTCAAAATTAGAGAGTTATTTTAAAGAATTCTTAGTGTATACATCCCTCTAATTATGTCTCAATTATGAGTACAATGAAAACTATCTCAATAAAAGCATGATTCCTTTCTCCCATCTCATGCAACTGAGAACACTATAAGTTTAATTAGGTTGGAATAAGTGGTAAAAAGTAGAAAGTTTATTTGGGAAAATGTACCTTTCACACTTTTGTTTTTTGAAAAATTGTATTTGCCTGGAATGCAAAATATGCAGTTGAGAACAAAAAGAGTTTTTAAATAACACCAGCCCAAATTTGCTGGTCAAAAATTATTAGACATTAATTTGCATGTCAAAAATAATTTGCACAATAAAAATTGGTGGTGGGTTTTGTATGCTAAAGTCTGTTGACTCAGCAGTTAATATTTCCTCTTTTGTGAACTGATTTTTCTCAATCTGCATCCTGCCAAAATGACTAGAGCACAAAGAAGCAATATATGCAACAAGTATAAAATTATCTAACTTACTTAACATGGTAAATTTGCATGGCTAAGTTTTTCTATTACTAAACAAGAAAAAATTTCAAACTATTTGAACATATTCTAGAGTAGATAAGAACTTGGAAAAAATGAATTAAGGCAGCTGCCCTGTGATTCATTTTCTTCCACATAAGTGGTGCATTGCCTCAGAAGTGGATTGCCTCAGAGGGAAAAAATAAATAGAATTGATTCAATCTGATTACCTTGTAAGCATAACAATAACTGACTTCCTAAATAGACTAATAAAATTTGTTTAGGGAAAATTCCTCATTTACAAAATATTTTGAGCAGAATGGCCGTTATTTAGGATTCCTTATTGGTAAACAAAACTGTCATCTGTGAATTTATGAAATACGGTTCCCAGAAGAATGTTTCCTATACTATGCAACTCCTTAAGGCATACAATAGAAATATTGTCTAGAAAAAAATCTGGACTAGTCCCACTGGTTAAATGGACCCACAAAACTCAGTTTAAAATAAGTCATAGGGATGTAAGATACCACATGGTGACTGTGGTTACAACCCCAGGTTGCATATCAGAGGGTTGCTAAAAGAGCAGGCATTTAAAAAGTTCTCATCACACTAAACATTGTATCTGTATGATGACAGGTGTTAACTAGACTTAGTGTAGCCATCCTTTCACAGTACAAACGAATATTGAATCATTACGTTGTACACCTGAAACTAATACAATGTTAAATGTCAATTATATCTCCAGAAAACAAAACAAAACAAAGTGCCCTTAGTTTTAGAAGCCTCACGTTCTTGCCCCGTCTTCCTTCTAGTCTCACTCACATTGGACACCGAGGGCTCCACAGAGAAACCTCGGACTCTCTTGAAGCCTTTTAATTTCACACTTTGCAGGTAAGCAATAGATGGACTGGATGAAGAGTCTGCACATTTTAAGTTTTCCAGCTGATCCTTCTACTTAAAGAGATCCCTTTGATAAATTTCATGGTCATACTAAAATCATACTTTTATTCTATGATTTTATTTTAAAGCTGAAAAATAATAGATTTGTTTTTAAAGGTCAAAATTGAAAAAATCTTTTATATTCTTTAGAGTCAAATTCGGAGATCATTTTAGAAAAAGTATGAGGGGGTATTTTCTATGGAAATGCATCCTTCATAATTAAATGATTCTTATTAGCCTAACTTAGTCTCTCCTTCCTTGAATTATGAAAGCCTCTAAAGTTTCAAGACAAGCAACCATATTGTGTGCTCACAATTATAAACTGACTTTTCCTACATCCTGTATAGTCTCTGACATAGAAATATAACATTAGATCGTCTTTTGCTATCTCCTTTTCATCTAATAATGAAGGGTTAAAATAGTTAAGAAGATTTTCAATGGGTTATTCTATATTACTGACTTGAGATCTAAAAGCAAATTAAGCCCCCAGTAAATGAATGCCATTGCAAATAAAATCATGTCTTTATAATTTATTTTATTATTTCCTTGAGAATTGTTCCGGGCTAGAATTAAAAAGGAAAGAATAGTACAGCAACCTACTTTTATAATCCCCTCTCCATAAAGATCAGCCACAACACTGTTTTCGACCCCTCTCATTCTAATACTCTTCCCTCGGCCTCAGTGGTTCACTCTCACTGCCCGTCTCTCAGCCCCCCGCCTCTACGCAGGCAGCTGGGCTAAGTCCTTGCTTGCTGACTATCCCATAAGAGAGTTTCATGCATAATGATTAGCCTCAAAAATATTAAATTATTTTTAAACTCCACATTTCAGATGCATGTTAGATATTTTTCCTGAGAATATTAACCTACTTTGAATAAGTTATTTTTAGATTAGTTGAGTAAAATTTTAGGAAAAAAATAAGTGGAAGAATAAATATATACATTTTTTTCAGTTCATTAAAATATGTGCCTCACTATGATATAATTGGAGTTTTCACTACAAAGTTTATTCCTCAAAAGCCCAGTAAGCAATTTTAAGTTCTTATAATACCTGCTGAGAAACACTATTTCTTTGATTTCTTAGCCAACCATGGCATAATTCATGGGAAAAAGATAAGCCTCTCAAATTTTTCTAGTTAGAGATTTAAAACATTCCTTTAACTAGAACCTGAACTAAATACTATGAAATAAGGAAAAGGAAAAAAAAAACATGGAATTTTTTTGTTCCTCTGGAGTTCTTATGAAGGTTCAAATATGTGACTTGCTCTCTTTTCCATAAATGGCTCTGAGTGTACCAGGGAACCTGTGAATTCACTCCACCTTGCTGGACTAGTAAGTACCTTCACTGAGGAAAGCTGCCGCTCGCACAGAATCGTGTCTGGCACTAAACTGGTTCAGAGACAGTCCAAGGCAAGGCAGTCTTTAATAAACCCTGATTCTTACCCACATATACAAATATTTGGTATCCTCTTGCTATTTCTGGGACTTTCCATTAACTACTACAAACCAGTCTGTCCGTAAGTCAGGATTTTGTCAATCTCATGATTCTATTATGAATCTACAGGAATTTAATTTAAAAGGTACTTGCTTTTTGACCCATCTATCCAAGCACAATTCTTGCTCTTAATATTTTAAAATTATATTTTCCTAAGCAATTCTTGTAATTACTCTAGAAAATTTTAAACTTTCAAAGTAAGTTTTATCACTCAAAATGGTATTACCCAGGATTCCACTACATGAAGCATGTTTTATTTAACCCCAAACTCCTGGGACTATTTATAAATAGTCAAATGAAGAGTAATCAAAACACTATTTAGGAAAAAATCATCCATCATTGAATAAAAAATGTTAGTAGGCCAACTGTTACTTTTGGTTTATTCTAATTTTTAAATAAATATATTTAGTCAAATTTATTTAAATCTTTTAAATTTAATTCTAACTGATCATTGTAGATATACAAAAAAGATCTTTTTTACTTCTTTTTTTTTAATTGATACTCAAGTACGGTTGTCTCCATTTTCCCCCTACCTCCCACCCTCTATCCCCTTTGGCTTTGTCCGTGTGTCCTTGATGACCCTGTCCCTATTTTCCCCATTGTACCTCTGCCCCTCTGGTTACTGTCAGTTTGTTCTTCATTTCAATGCCTCTGGTTATATTTTCCTTGCTTGTTTGTTTTGTTGATTCTTCATATTTTGTATTTATTTTGCATCAGCTAATTTAGTAAGCTCTCTTATAATCCATCTTAGTTTTTCCTGCTACATGATCACATAATGAACTTGCCTATAAAAATAACTTTCTTTTAACCAATAATGTGATCCTGATATTAATGCCAATGCCTCTAACATGTCCTATTTAATATTATGACTGTTATTATGCTATATAAATATGATTTATCATTTTAATAAGCTTACTTTACTGAGAATAGACATTGAATCTCGTAAATGCCTTTTAGATAAAACAGTATTATTTTGTTTCTATATATTAAGACCATTTCATATAGATGCAACTACTTTATTTCACCATTTTCATTTTTTAAGATAAGCAGAATTTAGGCGACACTAGGATTTCTGCATGTATGCAGCTAATCTCTACTGTCGCATTGCTTTTACTCTTGTTATTAATTCTTTTGGTTATTAATTCTTTTTCATAATTCTGTGAAACAATTTTTAAAAGAATTGGCAAGTTTTCTATCATTTTAAATTGGCAACAGATTATATAAAATGTAAATCCCATGATCTTTAAAAATATACTTAGTGTGTGCATCGGGGAGAGAGTTGTATCCAAAGTTCTTTACGTGACATTTAAAACTACATATGCCCCACACCTAGTTGTGAATTACCGAATACATTAAAGGATAGCGCTAATATAAATATACTGCAAATGTAAATTTTGTGGAGATATAAAAATAAATGAGATGGTGAGCCCTGGCTGGTGTAGCTCAGTGGATTGAGCACTGGACTGGGAACCAGAGGGTCCCGGTTCGATTCCCCGTCAGGGCACATGCCTGGGTTGCAGGCCAGGTCCCCAGTGGGGGCCATGTGAGGGGCAACCATACATTGCTGTTTCTCTCCCTCTCTTCCTCCCTTCTCCTCTCTCTAAGAATAAAGAAATAAATTTTTTAAAAAATGAGATGAATAATGGGAAATAACTTATCACATCATGATCTGGATCTATTGTCTTTGCTTAAGGGCAATGGATGTCTTTTATATTATCATAAAATGGTTGTGACTCTGCGGGTTTTATGTCTCATCGAGTTACCTTTGTCTTAATACACATATTTGAGCTTATATTTCTAAACATTTGAATTATTTTTCTTAAGTTTTTAAAATTTTTGATAAAACATATACATTTCATTGTGATATATCACATACATAAATCACCACTGTATCTGTACTACATATTCTCTATTATTTATTATTTTTTAATTTCTGCTTTCACCTAAGAAACTATTTATATTATCTCTGTTACTTTATCCCCCAAATAACCGAATCTTGTATTCATTCATATTATGAGTTGAACATTCATATTATGGATTGAACATTCATATTATGAATTGTCCTCCCAAAAAGATATGTTGAAATCCTAACCCCCAGTAACTTAGAATGTGACATTATTTGGAAACTAAGTCTTTACAGAGGAAATCAAGTTAAAATAAGGTCATTAGTGTGAGTCCTAATTCAAAATGACAGGTTTTGTTTTGGGGTTTTTTTTTGCGTTTTATTGTCTGTTGATTCAGATGCACAGCTTAGCAGCTAGACAATCATATACTTTACATAGTGTTCCCTTGATGTTTTCAGTACTCCGACTGGAGTCATGCATAGTATGGCAATGTCATTGACCACGCTCCTTGCACTTTACTCACATTTGGGACGCACGTGCAGGAAGGGAAGACAGTGCAGCCACAGGGGAGGACTTCACGGAGAGATGCAGACAGAGATCGGAGTGATGCGTTTATAAACTAAGGAATGCCGAGGTTGCCAACAGATCACCAGAAACCAGGAGAGAGGCGTGGAACGTATTTGCCCTCACTGCCCTCGAAAGTAGCCGGTCAGCCAACTCTGTAATTTGAGACTTCTCACCTCCAGATCTGAGAAAACAAATTTCCGTTGTTTAATCATTCTGTGGGTGTTATTTAGTACCAGTAGACCTAGAAAATTAATACAACTCATGTATTCTGTTTTTTTTTCTGTTTTCCAGTTTAATTTATCTTATATTTGTTAATTAATTTTTTCTACTCATCGTAATTTGTTTTCCGGGTATCATAACTCCTTGAGTTAAAACTATTTTATCTTAATATAGTGATATGTAAGTCTAAGAAAATACCATGAGTTTAATTCTGATTATACGAGTATTCTATAATGTATCATTTTAACTCCCATTTTACTTTTGCCCTATAAAGTGTTTTGATTTATTTGCTGGACTGGACATGTTTAAGATATACTTTTTTATTATTATTATCAAGGAGCTAAAATACCTTCCATAAACTTTATTTTCTGCTGTTTTTTCAATGTGCCAAAAGTTTTATGTCTGTGATATTTTCCTTTTGGAATGATTTACAGTTTATATTTTGACCTAAGTATGATTATATATAGGAATATATTTTTAAATGCTTTACTAAAACAATATCTAATCATTTAAAAAAGCAATATTATAAAAGTATATAATATAGATGCCTGGCCGGTGTAGCTCGGTGGATTGAGCGTGGGCTGGAAACCAGAGGGTCCCGGTTCAATTCCCAGTTGGGGCACATGCCTGGGCTGCGGGCCAGGTCCCCAATGAGGGCCATGTGAGAGGCAACCATACATTGCTCTTTCTCCCTCCCTTCTCCTCTCTCTGAAAATAAATAAATAAAATCTTTAAAAAAAAAGTCCCATTAAAAAAATAAAAAATAAATAAATAAAAGTATATAATATAGGAATTGCATATTCCTTTCTCTTTCCCAGTAACACTCTCTAGATATAACCATTGTAAAGATGACTGATATTATAACAATCCCTTGCTCAATGAAAATGTACATAAATATATATACAGAGAGAGCTAAATAACTTTATTATATATAATTGATTGAAATTTTTCTTGTATTTTTAAAATTTGGCCTAGTCTGCCAAAATATACAAAATATTATACTTGCTAGCATTATGTTTCTATTCATTTTTTCTTTTATGTCTAACAGATTTGTTTCAGCAATTGCTTTGTTATACATGGTCTACGTGCTTTTCTCCCTTTTATATCCAAAAGACTTGAAGTAATCATAGTTTAAATTTGATTATTCATTACTCTTAAGTTTAAAAATGCAGTTGGGTTTAACTCTATACTTTTAATGCAGTATGCTTTAAAGAGAGCCCACTTACTGGTTTGCAGATCACTGTCTTCTTATACCTTCATATGGCAGAGAACTGAGAGGAATCAATTTTTTTGGTGTCTCTTATAAAGGCACTAATCCAATTAATGAGGGCTCCACTCTCATGACCTAAAAATTACCTCCTGAATTCCCCACCTCTAAATACTTTCACATTGAGTGTTAAGATTTCAATATATGAATTTTGGAAGAATATGAATATTTAGTTTATAGCAAGTAGACTACATTCTGTTTATTCCTTTTATTCTTGTTTTAAATTCTATTTTGTATTTTGTTTTCTTGGAATCTCTTCTTTTACTGAGATTCCATTACATATCAGCCTGAATGCTCATATTTTTTGCCTTTTTAACTCATCCAAGTCTTTTTTCCTGATTTTTAAAATGAGACAAAGTTTACATACAATAAAGTACATAAATCTTTGTATACAGCAAGATAAGCTTGTACATTTTTATCTACCGATGTAAACATACTTTGTTTCATGAATACAAAATTTCTTTAAATCATGATATGGCAGCTCTAAAATTTTTTCATGCTTGGTTTGCATAATAAACTCCCCCTTTTGTTATCAACTTTTTCCTTCTTTTTAGATCTAGTCATTTGTAAATGCCAGTCTAATTCCTATGATTTTAGTCATCATTCATTTTATAAAATATGCCCTTCTCAGGTCTAAACCAGGATAAGGGTCGATCTGCAAGTGCTTTTGCTAAATTTCTCATTTTTTTTTGTACTAACAATCACTTACCTACTCATAATCTGCCATTTATTTAATACGTCCAACCTCTCCATACCTCACATTATAGAGTAATTTGAACTATAACCCATTAATAAAGTATTCTCAAAATTAATCTTAGACCAAGGGGACCTGAACAAATTCTAGGCTGACCTTTACATAAAATTCATTGACTCGTTTTCTTTAAAACAAAATACAAATATAAATAAAATTGTTTTCAATGAGCAAATATAAAAAATCTTCAATCTACAATAGCAGTTTGTGCATATTTTATAAATCATGATTTTTTACTAATATAAGTTCATTTGAAGATTATAGAATGGCATTTAGAGTGATCTGAAATACAAAAGTAATGTATAGCTATCTATAGACATTAAACATGAACTTTCACTAAACTATAAAATCCTTAAGTAATATTGTGAGAGGGGTTAGCAATAATATTTTTGTTGTTTTATTACAAATTGGGGTATACCTTATCAGTGTTATTATTGTAAATTTATGGTTTGTTTTAATTTCAATTTTTGGAAAAATACCATTTTTTTCTGTGTTATTTCAATGAGAATGTTGTGCTAAGTTTTAGAGTAACTGACACCAAATGTGATGCTGTAAGATTTTTTCTGGTCTATAAAACTTAACCTCTTAATCATTGTTTGAAAATTTAATTTGACAATTTTCTTACAATTAAATTGTTATAAAAGCCATATAACATACAACTTATAGTTTCCTGAAGTGATTAAAGAAAAATGAGATGAAAGCATTAGGAGAAACTCAAATCCTATTGAAAGTACAGTTTTATATATACAAATGTATGTGTGGAAACATTTTTATGTAAAATGAGAACTGATTTTGGAAATGGAGAGCAGGATAAACCCAAATTAAAAGCATGTATATAGGCACTGTAGTGGGACAAAAGCTAAACATTTCTTCAAAAAATAGCAGTTCAAAAGTGATCTTGAACAAAATTATTTTGGAACTGTTTTATATATTTTAAAAGTATAAGCAATGCACTAGAAGTCAAAAGCTTTAGATGTGAGACATTATTCTATCATTTGCCCAGGGACATAAACTCAGAAAATCATTTTATGATTCTTCTGTTTTTAGCCACTTTTCTTTCACACGTTAAGATTCTGATCATTACACCTAAATTGGAGGTGTTGTGGGAGGTTCATGTATTAATGCATATAAGAGTAACTTATGGGTTTTTAAGTCTATATACAAGTGTCTATTATTGGTGACAATGTACATCTTTATTGATGAGTATGTAAAAAGAAAGCTTTCTTTTTTTCAAGCAGAGAAATGTTTGCTACTAGGATGCCGATAAACAATACAGAAAAAGCCAATCAATCAGTCAAAACATAATGCATTTAGCAGATGGAGGCAGAGTGGGGAGCTATCTAAAACCATTTCATTGTCATCATTTGGCATGAAATTCCTTCTTGAGCCATTTCCTTCCCTTGGCATCCAGGACATCTGCAAGCAACTGCTTTATATCCCCCCCCCTGTTACTTCATCTAATTCTCCTTGCTAGCGTCTAATCTCCTGAGTTCTCAGTGTTGTATAGAAATGGCCCAAGATAGTCCTTGAACATTTTCTCTCCTTATTCAAGATTCTCTCCCTGGGTGAGTTAATCCAGTTTCATGACTTTAGATATCATTTAGAAGCTAATGCCAGAGAGGCAAGAACTGTTACTCTTGACTAGATATCCAAGTTCTTTCTCATATTACCCAGACCCCTTGTAGTCAGGTGATGATGATGTTGTGGGGTTGTGGTGAAGACCACATATTGAAATAGTGGAGTCTTGAGATGTTATCAACTTCGATGTCTGTCTGAGTCAGGTGTTTGGACATGAGCCGCTGTGGAAAGAATGAGGAAGAAATGAAGCTTTTTGCTTTAAGCATGGGGTTAGGAAACTTTCTCTGCAGAATGACAGATAGTAAATATGTTAAGCTCACAAGTAAAAAAAATAATAATAAAAAAACCATTCCATATTTTGTATGCCCCCCAAAAATCAATGAGTTTTTTAAACCTGCTATTCTGGGATTAATGGAGGTAAGAATACACAAAATTAAAGACCAAAGGCTTCTTTGGAAATGAACAGAAAAATACAAATGAAAATTTTACATTATTTGATTCTTCTGGTTAATTGCATCAAGTTTGTATCTCATTCTGATTATAAAGATAGATCATGGACTTTATTATGCAGAAAAGATCTGTAAGAATTTAAAAGAGAAACTACCACTAAGAATTTTATGACTGCCCTGGCCAGTGTGGCTCACTTGGTTGGAGCAGCAGCCCAGGGACCGAAGGGTTGTACGCACAAGCCTCGGTTGCAGGTTCAGTCCCCTGTCAGGGCCGGTCAGACCGTGTACGTTGGGGCACATACAAGAGGCACCAGGTCAATGTTTCTCTCTCACATCTCACTCTCTCTCCCCCTCCTTTCCCTTCTCTCTAAAATAAATAAGCATGTTCTCAGGTGAGGATAAAAAATTTTTTAAAAAGAATTTTATGACTTAGGAAATACATGATATCACTAAGGAAACAAAGACTACATAAATAGTATAAAATATCATAATTAGTCTGCAGACTTGATAGAAAAAACTAAAGATGACTTTTTCTGAAATTTTATAAGTGTATTTTTAGGAGCTCTTTATTAAGTTCTCTTAATTCAAGCTGTTCTCCAAATTTCTACTTTTATTCTTTTGTATATATTACCAATTATATTTAAGAATACTCTCTAGGAATTCAATTTATGCATATATTAAATTATTAAAAAAATTTCCCGGAACCAAACTATAAGGAGATAAGCTTCTAGATTATGGTAACATCTATAGGAACTACGAATGAATTTTTAAAGACTATGTTCTGACTTATGATTATCAAATGAGTTCTAATTTACGGCTCCAGTCAGTCATCATGAAAATCTCCTCACTGATCTTCACTGTTCAATATTTTATTGTCTCACATGTCATACAGAGTGGCTCTACAAATCTTAATCAAAAACAAGTCATCAGCAACATCAATTCCTGAGCAAGAAGGAGTAAGAAGAACCAGATTTACCCTCCCTCTAGAAATAAATAAACACCAGACAAAATATATGATACATTTTTCAGGACACTGTATATACCAGGTAATAAAGGCTAGTAGATTTTTAAGAGGGAGGAAGCACACGTGGTAAGTCTCATAATTACCCCCAGGTTAACTAATAGGACAGGGATTCTAGGTGATGGAGCAAGGAGGAGGAGCCTAGCAGAGACTGATGGTCTGTCTAAATTGAGGAGGTAAAACTGGGCATCTGAATGGTTGAGCCAACCAGAGTACACAGGACAGAGTATCTGAGAGCATACAGATGAACAGAGAGAGAACCATACAGATCTGCAAATGTCGTTCTTGCATTTTCTGAAGAGTACTAACATACATATTCCTGAACTGAGAAACATCCAGAACGTCAGAGGGGAATCTTCACAGGGCAGGGAATATTTGTTCCTCCAGCTAGCATGGGAAACTTCATGAGTCATGGTCATTGGTGGGAATGCTCAGAAATATTTTAGTTCTGTGATAAAGCCAAGTTATCTAGCAAATCTTTAAAGTAAGACCTGGAGGTGTATCAAACTATTTCAAAGTGAATTAATTATATTCCTGAACAAAGCTCAAGAATATTTATAGAAAAACAAACATACCCAGCATACAACAGGGAAAAATCACAATGGCTGGCATCTAATTGACAATACCAAGAATGCAAAAAGTAAGAAAAACAATTCACAAACAAAAGGAAAAAAACAACAAACAACTGAAACTAATCCATATAGGATACAAAAGAAGGAATTTATATACAGGGGCATTAAGCTATTTCTCTAATTATATATTTTTTTGTGTTCAAAAGCTCTAAAAAAGATCAAGTACAAATAGAAACATGGAAGTTTTAAAAATGCATGTTAAATATCCATAAGGAAACCAAAATATTCGAGTTCAAAAATACACCAGAGTAATAGCAGATTAGACATTGCAGAAGACTGGCGAACTTGAAGATTTAGCAATAAAATCCATCCAAAGTGGAGCCCTCAGAGAATAGAGGTTGAAAAAATGTCACCGGAGAACCACTGGGCTCTGGGACATTGTCATGAAGCCCATATATGACCCCAAAATAGAAGGGGCAAAAAATATTTAAAGAAATAATGCCTGAAAATTTTCCAAAACTATAAAATCAGAGGTACAATTTGTTCAATAAAGTCAAAGTGTCCATAAAATTTCTGTATTCTTGACTTTCTTATGATCTAAAGTTGAAAATAAAATAAAAAGTGAAGGAAACATAAAGAAAACTACACCAAAGCAGATCGTAAGCAAATTACATAAGAACAGGGATAAAGATAAAAAAAAAAAAAAAGCAGTCAGAGAAATGTAATACGATTTGTTTAGGGGAAGAAAATAAGAATAGATTTCTCATGAGAAACAAGGCAAGGGAGAAGGCAATGAAGCATTTTTAAAGTATTGACCAAAAATAAAATAAACTCTCAGCCTAAAATTCTATATAGCAAGTGAAAGTGTCTTTTAAAAATGAAGTTGGAATAAACATGCATCCAGTCATAAAGAACTAAATTATGTGGATAATTGAGTTCTCAATTACCTTTAATGTTTTCCTGTTCATAGTTGAAAAAAACTAAGAATTAGGCTTCCTTTGCAGTTCAAAAGCATCCAGATCTGAGTGACCTGGCTGTAATTTGCAGTGAGTAACCAGACTGAATAAGTGTTATCTTATTTGCTACGTGTCAGAGGATTAATTAATCAGTAAATAAAAATGTGTATTTAAAATTGCTGTTTGAAGGACTATAAAGTCAGATGTCCTGTTATGAAATGTTAATTATCCCTTTTGGGAATCAGTTTATGTTGGAAATAGTGTACTTTCCAATGCAGTCTCCCTCTGCATGTGCTCCACATTACATGTTTGCTTTTCTCCCTGCTCCGTTCTCTCCCCACCCCCAGGATGTTTTGTCTCTCAAAATGATTTCCATGGCATAGTCTTCTGCATATAGATGCACACACATACACACTCGCTTACGGTTCTATTATACTCTATCTAAGACATTAGCAATGCATGTCCATGTTCCTAACTTTGTGATATTTTCATTAGGTCTCAGAGCATAAATTCAAAAACCCATAACATTTTTTTCTGTCATATTTTTAAATTAATTTTGAAAAATATGAAAGCATTTGGTTTCAAGTTTGCAAATGACCTTGCATTACTTATTTTTTTTCAAAATGTTTGTTTTTATTGTTGGCTTGTTGATGTGGAAAAAATATGAAATCATGGGCTATAATAGATAAAAGTATATGTAAAAACAAACATATAACTCATGTATGCACAATTATTTTACATGTGGAACTATACTTACGCATTTTCAGAGCATCCAGTAAACTAGTTAAACTATTGTTTCTTATTACGTTTTTATTTTTATTTTAATTTAAAATTTTCATTGAATTTATTTCAGTGGCATTGTTTAATAAAATTATATTTTAGGTATACAGTTCTATAATACATCAACTGTATGTTGTACTGTATGTTGACCACTCCAAGTCAAATCTCCTTCCATCATCGCTGATTCCCCCCGTACTCTCTTCCACTTCTCTCCCTCCCCCCACTCTCCTTCCCCTCTGGTAACCGCCATGCTGCTGTCTGTGTCTGTGAGGGTTTTTTTCTGGATCCTTTCACCTAATTTAAAAATCCAGAATACTCAGCTTGCTTACTAGAAGGTCTCTCCAAGGCTGATACTGAGTCTTACGGAAACAATTCTAAGTCAATCAATTTGATCCAAATAAGAAAAAGAAAACAATTACAATGCCGAATTAGAGAAGCCATAAACGCATTTTGAAAAAGGCTGTTAGGTATGAATTAAATTTATTACCCAAATTATTTCACCTTCAAGTAGGTAGCATCAAGCAGCGATATTGTACCTTCGTCCACAGTTTCCTCGGCCCCTGGAGTCCTGTTTTCCTTCCTGCTGTAAGTCTCCACATCATTCGTACAGAATTACCTATCAGTGATGTCTTCTCCCCCCAAAGACATCTTCAGAAAACTGTCAAATTATCTAGTAAAAACTGATTCCTGAAGTTTCCATCCTGTTAATTTGATAAATGTCCAATGCATTTTTCTTGCTAGGTCTTTCTCTCACAGAGTTTGTGTGAGGCTGTGGCTGGGGTGACACCTGGCCCCCTTGGTGCTCCCCGAGACACTGAACACATACCTGATGCTCCTCATGGCTGTCCTTGGACAAAGCCAGAAAACACAATTCCAAAATGAATCCACAGAAAGCCAAAATCACATGCAGAGAGACCAATTTCAAACACCAAACTTGAAGGGTCAAGTATTAGATTGTTAGCCAGGTACAGAACCAAAAGTTCAGCATCATTAGAAGATGAGATGAGGAAGGATCAGAGTACCTGTCCCCAAACTGCCTTAGCATGATTAGAGGATGCCACCTGTCTGTGGCCCCTCACCAATAATCTTGTCTCCTACTCTGGTGTTTCCCTCCCTTGGTTCTCAATCTCTCTGTCCCTCTCCCCGCTCTCTCCCCGCTGCCCGCCCCCAGTCCTTGATTTGAGTTTTCATGTATTTCCAATGATCATGTGATTTTGTATTTTTTGTTTATTTGTTTACCTTCCAATTAGCCACACAAAGGACAGGGTTAGTCACAGGCTTTAATTGGGTCCTACAGGTACAGTCAGAATCTCAGCCCTGGTATCTAATACAGTGTTTTCGGTTGAATATTTACATTAAATATTTGTTGACGAAAAGAATAAATGATGGAAATGTTAACATGGATACTTTCTGTTTATAACAAACATGTCTTACAAAGAGAAGACATGGAATATTTGCCTACAAAATTATTCAAAACGCTGGGTTCATGTGTGACACGGACATCTCTACTGCCTGGTATTAAGTTAGTTAATTATAATTCAATAACATTTTACCTTTGGCATTTGCAAGTCTCGGTATGTACAGTAATGAATAATAAGACCTTTTGGATGTGTTTATCACTCTAATGTTTCTGCTTGTTATGCATATTAAATATGAGCCTTGGTCCTTGTGAGATTAATTACCATAAAAGTAAGGTAATACTTAAACTGAATGATTTTTTCATCACTAAATACTACTGCAATCTGCTACATTAAAATATAAGAATCTGTAGTATCTAATTTTCATAGGAGCAGCAACAACAAATAATATTACTGATTGTCAATACTTTAGACTTCTAACTAAACTATTTAAAAAAAAACCTTATTGATGTCTCCAACCTAAGAAAAGCAACAAACATTACTCCACTTCTCTCCCTTTATATATTCTAAATTTAGAATATCTATATTACACTATTATTACTCAGTGTTCAAAATTGAAATGTTTATGTTTGGAGAGGGCATAACTCACTGGAAATGTAACCATAAAATTATCTATTATTTTATTAAGTATGTTATGTTATAGGTTTAGCTCTTGCAACATTAAAACTATGGAATTGGCTCTCAAATATTCATATTACAAAGACTAATACTGAATGAGTCTTTAATACAAGCTAGCATTCTTTCTGGGTGCTTTATATTTTTATCCATCACCTTTCAAAACAAGCTTTCAGAAAAGAATTATCTTCTTTCCAGAGGTGAAGAAACTGGGTACAGTGACAACGAACAACTTGTTCAAAGGCACATGGAATAAAAATCAAGTCTTTAATAAAAGCAAAACCTAAAGTCTTTCTTTCCTATCATTAGGCAAGAAATAAAGCTGGTTGAATGAGAAAACAGCTACCAATTCCAGCAGCTAAAACTAGCATGTGATGGAGCCGTTGTCAGTTATAATTGGGACGTATCATAGGTGTTCAAACAAGATGTCGCAGAAAACAGCAATGGTTTCCCATGTAAGGCTCCTTATACCCAGAAGTCGAGTCTCATTCAAGTTAATCTCTGAAATTTACCACTTACCACTGCTGTTGAGCCCCAAATAAGAAGGTGAGGGAATAGAGATTTTCTGTTTCAGTGAAGGTCACATAGTGGCCAATTATTGCCCTTCCAGGGCCACTGACATTTCTTCTAATCCAACAACATGCAGGAACTAGACTTCTAAAAAATGGCCTAAACCACTTTTTTTTTTTGCAAGCCACCTCACTCTCTTCCTATTCTCAACACATATTCTCTAAACTATACATATTCAAATTGTAGAATAATTCTAATTATGGATTTTACCAGACACGTTTATTTTTAGAAGCCTCTTTCAACAGAACCTCTGAATGTCTAATGTTTACATACTAAGGTGAAATGTAGTCCAGAAGCAAGAGAAGCATGGGAGATACCTACTGTACTACCACATGCTGCACATAAGAGACGACAGTATTGCCCACGCCAAACTTTAACATCTCTGAGCTAAGCTTTTGGAACTATAATGCGCTAAAGTTCTATTTTCCTTTCAAGGACTATCAAAAAAGTTTTCATTAAACTTAATGTCTTTATTCTCATGTAACCTATAGAACCTCAGGCTATCCTGCCAACCCATATCTTTGCATTTTCCTTCCCTTACTTTCTTGTATTATCCCTAAATGTCCTCACCTCTTCTTCTTAAACCTTTCCCTCTAGTCTCTAGGGCTTGTACCCTATAAACTCAACATGTCCACAGATGCAATTTGTTCTCATAAACTCTCTTCTTGCCTGAAATGAAACAATGTCCCCTATTTTATTCATGACAGCACTCAGTCAAGGACAGGGTTACATTCTCTCACACCCTACAACATCTCAGGTTTGGGAGGTATTGTTGGTATTCTTGCTTCCTACTGCTTATTCAGGTATTGTCTCCACCTGCCTTCCGGAAAATGCCCTGCTTTTTGATGTTTGAATTATCTGGTTGTGTCACTTTCTTCTCTTTTTATTGCCAGTTTACTTTTGGGTAAATTCTCATTTATTGAAGACTTGGCTTCTGAATAACAGGTTTTCATTTATTTTCTATTTTGGTATTTCCCTTGTTGACTTCAACATCTGAAACAGATAGTTCTTCCAACTTTCTAGCTACTACATTTCTGGACTTACCCATCTTCAACAAAATTTCTTCTCTTCTCCACCTCAGACAACCAATCCCATCATCACAAGTTGAAATTTCTAATGGTCTCTGAGATCCTAATTTTTTTCTTGAGGACCTTTTGGCATATACCATCAAAAATTTTCTCCTAAGCTTCCAAGAATATTTTCAAACATGAGGTTAAGAAACTAAAGCTTGAATTCATATTCTACACAAGAATAAGATACTTAATTTGTCTTGTAAAGTCAATTTAAGAGAAAATAATTTTTCACAGAGATTAATCAAGTAAAAAATTAGGTAATGTTTTTAGCACCAATTTACAATATCTATAGCCATGTTTTTACTCAAACTCTTTAGAGATAAGAAATATTAGAATTTGTTATTTGAAATATCAGGTTATTTTTACTCAGCTGCTCAAACTTACTTGCTGAACATTCTGGGTTCTTCATAAAGTTAAGATTCTATAATTTTTATAGAATTTTCTATTTCTAGTTCTATAGAGCAATAGTAGTCTTCAGCTTATAAATTTGGCTCATCAGATTTTCCTTAATAAAGCCATAAATTTTGACAAAATAAGGTCTATTTCTTGTGTCTAAAATATACTTTTTATAACTAATAACTACTTGGGCAACATCATCCTGGTATTCAAAATATTTAAACAAACTTTTTTTTCAAACTAATAAGCAATACAAAGAAAAAGACAAAAGCATGTGAGAAAAAAAGCCACTGTCACTGGGACCTAGCAAAAACGGCAATAAAAACATACACAGCCCTTCAGATATTTAGATTACGAGACACAGACTGGAAACTTGTTTCTCAAGTCATAACATCCCTGAGTTTCTTCATTACCCCCCATATATCCTAGACAGGGCACTATGAGGACTTTGGCACAGAAGAGCCAGCAGGCGCAGATAAAAGAATCTCCATGTAAAGCCTATTCCCTTTCCCTCCTAAGGGAACAAACAAACAAAAACTGGAAAAAGAGTCTCAAATAAAAGCAATTTTTTGACAATACTAGCTATTCTCCAGTGAAGGACCAGTGGCTAAACTGCAGATAACACGCACACAAGCACATGTCCTGCCGTGGGCCGAACAAAGACACATCTGCTGGGTGGTGTCTAGCAGTTCTGAGCATGGAGCTAATCTTTCAGGAAATATAGTGTTTGAAATAAGTGCATGATAAAATATTGCTATGGGGTATGTCTGAGATTTTGCTGCCTATGTTTTTTCTAGGATTTTTATGGTTTGGGCTCTAACATTTAAGTCTTTAATCCATTTTGAATTTATTCTTGTGGTGTAAGAAGGTGGTCTTGTTTCATTTTTCTGCATGCATCTGTTCAATTTTCTCAACATCATTTATTGAATAAACTATCTTTAGTCCATTGCATTGGATATATGTTTGCTTCTTCTGTCAAATATTAATTGACTATAAAGGTGTACATTTATTTCTGGCCTCTCTATTCTGTTCCATTGATTTATGTGTCTGTTTTTAATGCCAGTACCGTGCTGTTTTGATTACTATGGACTTATAGTATAGTTGATGTTAGGTAGCCTGATTCGTGCAACTTTGTTCTTCTTTCTTAGCATCACTGGGTCTTTTGTAGTTCCACATAAATTTTTGAAATATCTGTTCTAGTTCCGTGAAATATGTCATTGGAGTCTTGATAGGAGTTGCATTGAATCTATTGATTGCTTTGGGTAGTATGGACATTTTAATGATGTTAATTCTTCCTATCCATGAACACAGTATGTGCTTCCGCTTATTTGTATGTTCTTCAGTTTCTTTTATCGTTGTCTTATAATTTTCTGAGTATGGGTTTTTACATCCTGGGTTAGGTTTTTTCCTAGGTATTTATTCTTTTTGAAGCAATTGTAAATGGGATTGTTTTCTTAATTTCCCTTTCTGTTAGATTCTTATTGGCATATAAAAATGCAACTGATTTCTGGATATTAATTTTGTATCCTGCTACTTTGCTGAATCCATTTATCAGTTCTAGTAGTTTCTTGGTAGAATCTTTGGGGTTCTCTATGTACAGTATCATGTCATCCGCTGTACATAATAAAGACAGATATATCTCCCTAGGCAAGGGAAAACAAAAGAAAAAAACAAATGGGACTACATCAAATTAAAAAGGTTTTGCACAGCAAAGGAAATCATCAACAACATAAAAGAAAACCCACAGAATGGGAGAACATATTTGCCAATACTTGTAATAAGTGGTTAATATCCAAAATTTATAAAGAACTTATAAAACTCAATACCAGAAACAAAGAATCCAATTAAAAAATAGGCCAAGGACCTGAATAGACACTTCTCTGAAGAGGACACTCAAATGGCCAATAGACATATAAAAAGATGCTCAGCATCACTAATCATCAGAGAAATGCAAATTAAAACCACAATATTATATCACCTCACTCCTGTCAGAATGGCTGTCATCAATAAATCAATAAACAAGTGCTGGTGAGGATGAGGATGTGGAGAAAGGGGAATCATTCTGCACTGTTGTTGGGAATGCAGACTGGTGCAGCCTCTGTGGAAACCAGTATGGAGATACCTCGAAAAATTAGAAATGGATATGCCTTTCAACCCAGCGAACCCACTTCTGGAAATGTACCTGAAGGAACCCAAAACAATAGTTCAAAAGAATGTATGCAACCATATGTTCATTGTAGCATTATTTATAATCGTTAAGATACAGAAGCAGCCCAAGTGCATATCAGTAGATAAGTGGGTAAAACAACTATGGGACATTTACTAAACAAAGGAATAATATTTAGCCATAAAAATAAGAAAATGTTATCATTTGCAATGGTATGGATGGACCTAGAGAACATTACACTAAGTGAAATAAGCTAGTCAGAGAAAGACAAATACCATATGATTTCACTCGCATGTAGAATCTAATGAACAAACTAAACTAACGAGGAAAATGGGGACAGACTCATAGATGGAGAGTAGGATGACAGCTCTGTGGGAGAGGTTAGGGGATGGAGGGATTCAGCAAAAATGAAAAAGGACTCATGGACGTGGACAACAGTGTGGTGATTGCAGGGGAGGGGGGTATAAGGAAGACAAGTGGTAGTGGGGAAAATGCAATACGATGCAATAGTAAAATAAAATAAATAAAAATAAAACACACACACACACAAATTCTATTTATCTAACTAGGACTAAATAGCAAATATAACTTTAGCAATAAAATGTAACATACCTAGAAATAAATATGGAAAAAATACACAAGATGTTTATAGATCGAGTGGTTAAATTTCATTGAAAACCATTAAAGAACACCTAAATCAATGCATGTATGTATTTTATTTGTGGATTAGAAAAAATTTTTTTATTGTTGTTCAAGTACAGTCTCCACTTTCCCCTGACTACCCCCCACTGCCCCACCCATCCCCACCTCCCACACTCGATCCTACCCCCCTTTGGCTTTGTCCATGTGCCCCTTATACATGTTCCTTGAAGACCCTTCCCCTATTTTCCACATTATAATGATATCCCTACCTCAAAAATTGATCTACAAATTAATAATCTAATTTTTAAAAAATCAGTTCTATAACTTATATGGAAATAACATTGTTTGTGGGTAGTTTTTATCGTACACTAACAGGTGGCATGGGCCATTTTTGCTAATGTTTTGTGCAAATGGCAATGTTCAGTAAAATTATGATAACTTTAGTTTTACATTTTTTTTTCAATGAAACTTTTTGTGATTTACTATAAAATGTATACTGAATTATTTTTCTTAAATTTTAAACAGACAAATACTGGAAAAGTCACTGGAAATTGAAATTAATAAAATATGTAAAAATTCTGATTTATTGAAAATATTTTGAAAAAAAGTACAATATGTAAAAAAAGAAAGAATGAAGTTTTAGTAGTGTTTTTTTGTGTGATAATCATTAAAACATACATACATAATTCACCATTGTATGTGTTAGAGACCCAAATTTTGTCCTTTGGAATTCATATATCTGCATGTTAGCATCCCTTTAGAGCAATAAAAAAGTATAAAAATAAACGTATTTATATGTTACCCACATTCTACCGCTAGTCTATAAAAACATATTAATACGTGTCCTGAGCTCTACCAGTCAACGTAAAACGTATAAATACATTTCCCGCATACAATGTGGTATTATAGGCCCCAAAGGAACCTGAGTATTTAAGAAGAAAAGCAAGCAGGGTCTTGATCTTAATCATGCACTAAGAATTATAAAGCTGCATTAATTTAGTATTGTTGCAAGTAGAACAGAATTGAGTCCAGAAGCAAGCCCATGGTTACACAGAAAACATTTGTAACTAATCTGTTGTATGTGATGGATTGAATGATGAGCTATTTTTATCAAGCAGTATTCAGACTTAACATTAACAAATATGGGATGGTCGTAAAAGAACTTCTCATTTCCGTCAAGATCAATATTTATTGGAAGCTACAATACACAGAACCGGGTCTGAGCTAAATATAAATGATAAATTATGGGCAAAATTCGACTTTTCATAAAAAGCACGTCTGTTGTAATAGGCATAGCCAATGACATTTGCTGAATATATTGATAATATAATACATCCAAAATTAAGATGGATTGTTTATGAAAACCACCAAATGTGCTTTAAAATCAATCAACTACACATCACATGTCATTAATCAAGTAGGTTCCTTCTGTTAAGGGCTCTAGGCCACAGGCTTTGCACTTTATCATCCCTTCAAAATGCTTAGACAGAAGAGCTCTGCATCAAAATAACACCACGTTAATTGCTGAGCAACAGCCTCCCCTCTCCGTAGGATTCCGACCCATCTCAGTGGTGAGGCTTTTGTCTTACTCTGGGTACTTCTCTGTCCAAGGAAATTAATCACAACACACCAAAACACCTAGTAGACAACCTGGGCTATTCTATTATAAAGACAACCCTTTAACAGTTACCTAGGGGTAACAAACAGCATCAGATGGAAGCATCTCTTCCCTCATCTACCACTAATGTCATTTGCAAATCAAAGGTTGCCAACATATTTTTGCAACTTTGCATTTTTTCACTTAAGCAATTTAAATATTTAAGTATTTAGTGCTCTGCTGTAAATACTTTGCTTAAAATATTAATGTTTGAAATAACGTTCCTATTTTTATTACTACATAATAAAGTTTATACTCCTTTCTATTTTCTGAATTTTAGCTCTTTAGTCTTACGCCCATCTGTAAATATTCTTGTTATTGTTTAATCATTGCTGAATGTGTGGGGGATTTTTTAAAATATCTATAAAGTTTGGGAGCTTCTGATGGACAAGAAGATGTTCCAATGATAATGCTAATTAGATTTACAAACCCAAAATTGCTCTGTCATGGTTTCTTTATGTATACATATGATCATTTCTATCATTGAGGATGTAGTATGACTATATACAAGAGAAGACCTTAATAACACTAAATTAGCTAGTAGAAATGTATTTTTCCTTTAAATGAAAGTCCCTAGATGATTATTCTGAAATTCGTGGTAGCCACGGAAAATTTCCAGGGTCCTAGTCATCTTCCAGTTCATCACCCTCCCCGAGGTCATCATGTGCCCTGGAACTCAGGGTCCAAGTTGCCCCCAGACCCAGGCAGCAGGATGGAGAAAGAGCTAAGTAAAAGGGCAAAGGACTGGATTAGCCATTGGATTCACAGTAGATATTCTTTCTTTGCAGTGGACTAAAGATAACCCATGAAATTAGAGAAATGCCTTTAGTCCATGACTCCTCTCCTTTCCCTCCTCGTCTCTTCAGCCTCCTCTTCTCTCTCTCTCGCCCCGCCTCCCTCCTCTACCTCTCCTTTGCCTCTTACTATCTCTCTCCTTTATGGAAAAGTGGAACCACAAAGCTGTCCATACTTTTAACAAAATTGTGCTTTGGGAAACGACAACACAACACATGGCTTTATCTTCATGATACAAATGATGATGCTGACTTATCTTCCTATCAACTGTTTTACATGTGGGAGATACTCATGTTTCCTTCACTCGCCAAATTTGAAGTCTCATTTACTTCTGGTATCAGTAGCATCATTTCTGAACATAAAGAATCATGTTAGACAATTCTTGGGGGAGTAATTCCAGGTAGTATTTTCACAGGAATTATTATCCAACTGACACATAGTCATAAACTTTATACTTATTTCTACCCCCCCCTTTTTTTTTTTGCACTGGCTGTTAAGCAATGCAATGTCCTATTTTTAGAGATGGAATTAACTATGTGATGGTCAAAGTCAGTGGTTCCCAGTTAGGGAGGTATATGGCAATCACCTGGGGGGCGGGCAGTGATCAGAACTACTGTACCACCTGCATGTCCTGCCATGGATGCAGACCCAAAAGAATGGTGTTAGCCTCGTAGAGTAAAATAAACATAGGTAAGTCTGCCATGTATATTTTGATAAAAATCCCAAATTATGCTTAAATACTTTATTCCCCCTATTTAAGAACCACAGCTCTGGTCAAATTCCTCTTTGGAGAAATATAAATAGAACATAAAAATACAGTCTGCTACCTCAAGGACTATAAACACCAGTAGGTAAGATGTATTTCATTTAAATTCATATTTCCAGTATTTGGCACAATGCTCTTCACAAAATAATCAATTAATAAATTACGTGGAGTATGTGCATACAGCTGGGAGAAGCAGAGGCTTTTCTCAAAAATTTGGGTGAAGGCGGAAGGAGCTTCTCTGCTCAGGAAGCAAACTGGGTGATTTCTTAAGTGTTTAAATGCGTCACTATATGAAATTGTAGTGCTCCGTCGCTTTATTCCTCTGTTCGTTGCGTAGCTCCCTTACTAGAACAGCGTTTGCTCACGCAGTCGGTGCAGATGCAGCATGCTGAGCACTTCCTGGTACAGAGCGGTCAGACACTCAAATGTGTCGAGTGATTGTTAAAGGAACATATTCAAAGGTTCCCTCTTTGTAGATTTAGATTAAGAAAGTGTGCTTTAAAAAATAAATTTACTTTTCACTAGAAGGATAATATATATTCATTGAAAAATAAAATAAAAACAAACTGATGTATAGAAATGTAAATATCATGTAACATTTCATTAAGACTACTTTTACTAATTTGGTGAATAACTGCCCAGCGTTTTCTAGGTGCATGTGTCTCTGTGTTTATAATCTGTAGGAAAAGGCTGATACTTACATAGTGCTCTGTTCACACACTATTTATAAGTAATATACTATGCACATTTTGTTTCTTTGTGACCATTTTGAATTAAACATGGTAAGGCAGCAATAGTATAAATATTTACATACTAAAAGGGAAACTATTTCCAACCTCACACACTTTGTATTATTCAAATCGATATTTTAAAAACTTATAATAGACAACATAAATTTCTTTTTCAATGTTTACAAAGTATACTACTAAATGAATGCACAATAATTTATGTAAGCATACCCATATTGATGGATATTTGAGTTGTTTCAGTGTTTTGCTATTATAAACACTTAGCATTCTTTTTTATACATATATATACATGTATATATTCAGAAGTCATGTTCTTAGAAGTAAAACTGTTGTTTAAAAATACATTCACTTTGCCCGGCTGGTGTAGCTCAGTGGATTGAGCACGGGCTTGGAACCAGAGGGTCCCGGTTCGATTCCCAATCGGGGCACATGCCTGGGTTGCAGGCCAGGTCCCCAGTGAGGGCCATGTGAGAGGCAACCATACATTGCTCTTTCTCCCTCCCTTCTCCTCTCTCTGAAAATAAATAAATAAAATCTTAAAAAAATTAAAAAAAATACATTCATTTCATATAATGATGGATAATACTAATTATCTTGCAATAAAGTCTTTTTAAAAATTTTTTATTGATTGATTTTAGAGAGAGGAAGGGAAGGGGATAGAGAGAGAGAGAGAGAGAGATTTGTTGTTCCACTTATTTATGCATTCATTGGTTGCTTCCAGTATGTGCCCTGACCAGGACTGAACCCACAATCTTGGTGTATTTAGACACCGCTCTAGTCAACTGAGCTATCCAGCCAGGGCTCTTCCAATGAAATCTTAACTACTAGGATGCTACAAAGAGAAAATGGGGATGTTTTTGTACCTTCACACCCTGCCACCACAACACACTACCCAACTTTTAAACTTTGTCAGTCTTTTGGATGTAAGAAAAAGCGTATCATTATCTTAATATGTATTATTTTAGTTGTAAGTGAGGTTGGTATTTATTAATGAGGTTTATATGTTTATGATACTTTTGGATTATTTTTTGTGTTATTTTCTTATTATTTGCATATTTTTCTTTTAAATACTTAGTGTTTGATTGATATATAAGAGCTTCATACATTACAAAAATACATACTTTTTTACATGGGTGTTTACACAGATTATATTGATGGCCCACTTTCTCACCCTTATCCATGTGTGTTATCCTATAACTCTGTTGTTCCTATGTTATTTTCTCATTCCTTAAATCTGAGCAGCCTTTGTGATTTGCTTTGACTAATAGTAAGCAGCAGAAATTGTGATGTGCAAATTCTGAGCTTAGCTGCAGGAAGACTTCTGTGTTTCTGTGGTTTTACTGCAATCCGTCATTGCCATAAGAAGAACATGCCTAGTCTAGGCCACTAGTCCCAGAAGGAGGATGGATATCAAGTGCAGTAGTTCCAAACAATCCAGTTGCCTCAGACAAGTTAATCTTAGAACCATCCAACCCACAGACTCTTTAGAGTGACCAGCTGAGATTAGTGCCATGATCATGACTCAAGAGACATAACAAGTAATTCTGGTTTTTATGCCTCCAAATCTTGGAGTGGTTTGTTAAGCAGCAACAGGAAACTGATGCAGTTGTCAAATAAGCCTCCCTCAATGTTTCAGCTCTGTTACCTTTCCTTCCTTCCTTCTCTCTTTTTCCTTTCTTCCTTTACAGTTCCCTTCTTTACCTTCTTTTTCCTTCCTTCCTCCCTTCTTATCTACCTTCCTTCCTCCCTTTCCCCTTCCTTTCCACCCTTCCTCTCTCTCTTTCTCTCTCTCTTCCCTGTATTTATATACGAGGTCTGTCCAGAAGATATCCAGTCATGTAATATGAAAAATAGAGACATTTACGGAAGAAGATACAAGATACAAGAAACTTTGTACCCGGGACAGTGATGCCTCAGTCCCCTTCAAATAGGCACCTTGGGACCTCACACAGCTCTCCCAGCATCTCTTCCACTGTTCAAAACACTCCGCAAAATCTTTATTAGAATTGCCACCAGCTGCCCTCTCATATTTTCCTGAATCTCATCTATGGTCTGAAATCACTTTCCTTTCAAAAGTGATTTTAGTTTTGATGATTTTATTTTAGTAAATCTCAAAGTAGATTTAGTTTTTGGAAAAGCTAGAAGTCCCAGGGTACCAAATCTGGGCTGTAGTGAAGCTGAGTCACCTGGGTAATTTGATGTTTTGCAAAAATCTGCCATGATGAAGCTGCCAATCACCAGTTGCCCATAGCTTCGGACTTCTGAATCATCCGAATAGTTTCCACAGAGGAACGTTCAAGCTTAATACAAAATTTGATGCAGATTCATTGCTCTACTCTCTCAATCATTTTGAATGCAACAGCCACATAGTACACATGGTCACTCAACAGGTGTCTGTTGCCCCCACCAACTAGTACAGTGAAGTCATCATTGTTGATGCATGCGCATTCCAGTCCACTCTCCTTGGCTGCCAGGTTACATAGACGGCATGCACACTGTTCTTGTTATATGAACAAGATAAATATGTTATATGGCTGGACTTTTTCCGGACAGGCCTCCTATATGTGGCAAGATTAGTACCCTCAATTTTTCATTTTGTAAACTTTTTAGCTCACTTTA
Source organism: Micronycteris hirsuta (assembly GCA_004026765.1). Taxonomy (NCBI): domain Eukaryota; kingdom Metazoa; phylum Chordata; class Mammalia; order Chiroptera; family Phyllostomidae; genus Micronycteris; species Micronycteris hirsuta. The sequence goes on from PVJI01000584.1 coordinate 33,988, forward strand.
TATTTTTATTTTTTGTTGACATTTTTGTTTGGAAATCACATTAAATTTATGCATCAATGTAGATAAACTGTTTGGCACCTTTATCAATAAATATCAGTGGATATCATCATTTAACCGGGACACAACACTGTATTGAGTGGGTTATTGTCATTTCTTCATACTTACAAGCCATGCTTTGTTGGACATCCTCCCTACATTTTTACACTTGTCCTGTTAACACTTCAGCAATCTCTGGCAGTGGAACCGTTGGTTATACACATTTTAAAACCTTTATATGTAATAGTATTGCCCCCAGGAAAAGCTGTATAAAGTTATACTCACACTAACAATTTATAATAATGTATGTTTCCTGTATATTCTGGATATTTGAATATTAGCAATATTTTATATATTCAACCATATAATAAATAAACAATGATAGAAGCGAGTAGTTTGAATTCACTGTGTGTGCATATACTTAGGAACTGCAAAAAAAATTCATATATATGTGATTAACAGTACTCTAAGGAATGTTTGCTTCTCTTGAAGAATGTTATGATTTTAGGAATACCTGAGATCTATATGGTAACAGTACATTAATATTTTCCTCATAATTGTTACAGCCCCCCACTTTGTTTGCCAGAAGGCACTTTATTTCATACCTTAATCCATTCCCCATGTGCTGCAGAATCTTAAATAGGATCAAACTTCTAATTTTAAAGTGCTTCATACACTTTAATTACCATATTTTGCCATGTATAGTGTGCACTCATATTTTTGTATGCATTTTATACCGGATTATTATACCCATTATTATACCCATGCTATGTAATCATTATACTCATGTGTAATGCACATCCTTATTTTTCCCTCAAAAATTTGGACAAATAGTTCTCATTATACCCGACATAATATGGTAATTTGCTTTTAAATGCCACTGTGGATTTGTTTACAGCACATCCACCTGTAAAACTTAAAAATGCATTAAAATTTTAAAAGAACTTATCTTTTCAAGGCAAGATAAAAGTAATTCCAAAAATATAATGAGAAACTGATACCACTTTAATGGTGGGACAGGTTTGCTTTCCAACAATGAAATTCTCCTTGCTCCTCCCAATTCTATCCCCTAAGGCTTTTTAATATTCGGAATTTCACTGAAGTCCTGATTTTCTTTAAATTTTCTCTTTTATTAGAAGGATGTATGTGTATCTTTGTCGTTATAATATCATTCTTTCATCTGAAAACCACAGCACTGACTGGTGTGGCTGACTGGACTGAGTGCTGGCCTGTGAACCAGAGTGTTGCTGGTTTGATTCCCAGTCAGAACCCATGCCTGGGCTGTAGGCCAGGTCCCCAGTAGGGGGCACATAAGCAGCAACCGCACATTGATGTTTCTCTCCCTCTCTTTCTCCCTCCCTTCCTCTCTAAAAATAAATAAATAAAATCTTAAAAAAAAAGAAAACCACAAGAACTGTGTATCTGGCAAATAGTAAAGTTAGTGAGATTACATACCAGATTAATTTGGGAGCTCTGTCCAATTTAGAATTCATAGTAAAATTACTTTCAACATTATGCACAGAAGTCTAGTAATGATCTTATCAGAACAGAATGCATGGAATCCAGGACTGGCCAGAAAAATGATAGTGTGTTTGCATTGCTGTCATTTTACCACGTCCTCTTTTACCATGTGTGAACTGATTACCCAGGATTCAAGGTGACCCAACTACTCCTCATAAGAGCTATTGCTTTAGGGGTGAATCATAAATTTAAGCCTAAATTCATGACAGTTTCTTAATTTGGTCCGAATAACACAAAACATAGCAGTCCTTCTAACTTGGGTAAAAGAAACCCTCTTTTTTCAATGGATATTAACAAAAAATTACATTGCCCTAAAACTAGCAGTAATCCCCTTTCTTCTTTGAAAGAAAACCCCCACAGGACAAAGCCAGTATCCCAAAAGAAAAGAACAGAGAGAAATGGGGTCTCAGCCTTGCAAACATTTTTTTGATCCAGAAAATCTGGAAGTTATTTATTAAAATTGTGTATTTTTCTTTTTTCTTTTTAAAGTATGTTTTATCAATTATTCTATTACAGTTGTCCCATTTTTTCACCCCTTTACCCCCACTCCGCCCTGCACCCCTCACCCTCAAGCTCCCCCCACTCTTAGTACATGTCCGTGGGTTGTACATATACATGTTAAACGATTAAGCTCAGTGTTTTATCTGTAGGTGGTTCAGTTATATAAACCAATAAAGTAGTTATCGTTTATGCCACCATCAGTAGGGATTTTTGTTATTTACAATATTAAAGGTAATATTTTTATAGAACACTCCTTAAAATGACAGTGAATTAAAATCTTGATATTCGGTACAACCAAGAAAGTGTCCCCTCTGGTGTCACAGATGAAAGAAAGATTCTAATATATTGTAATAAAAGTGGCAGTCACTCATTTGAGAGGAAAATATGTTTCCTAAAGCTCCTGCTTGATGGTTATTCATGCTCTACCCCAAAATACAGTAGACGAAGCAGATATTCTAATCTCTGTGTCTGATATTATATTTTCTACATGGAACACCTTTTATCTTTTACTTTGAAGGTTATGAAACATTGCTTAGAATGTGGGTCACAGTTATCTTGTCAAATAAAACTCTTTGATGAGTTATAAATAATTTCAAAGACAGATCTCTTCAACAACAAAAAACAAAACAAAAATGAAACAAAAGAAAAACATTTGGAAACATTTTCATCCTGCTGGTGCCTAAGATGAAGACGAAATGTCAACTGGTATCCAAGTAAGGACCAAATTAAATTCATTATTATACTCTGTTGACACTTCAAACATGAATTAAAACTGTTTCTTTAGATGAAAAGCTCAGCCTTGATTACATGTCATAGCTGTCCATTACTGTTTCAACTGTGCTTGACTTTCGTAAACTTGCTAGAAAATTGCAATCTTATATTTCAAAGTTGGAAATAAAATGAATATTTTATTTTGGCTATTACTGCCTGTAATCAGCTTAATCATTCCTTGAGGAATCTAAATATTTAATTTTCTATGTGAATGAAAAGTAATTTTTCAAATTCCTAATCAATTCTTGACTTTCAGTTGGTATCAATATTAGCCAACTCCCCACCCACTGGCTCAAATTCTTTTGAAACATCAGTATAATTTCCCCTTCCTACCTGTAAAGCATTGGCCTTAACTACTAAAGGATTGATGTTCTTACTCCAGAGCTTATTTCCTTCATTGTTTGAAGCACTTGATGGCACTTAAAGGAACACTTACACTCATTTATTTCTAGAAACATTTTCTAATTGAATGTCAATAGAACTATATTAATATTTTACTCATGCTTTTTCTTCTAAAATATGTGACAAAATTTACGAGGGAAGAGTAAAGGGGGTTCTAGAGCATTGATGAAGTCAGAAAAGCCCCAGGGAAGCCCCACCTAAATAGGACCTAACTTTCTGATCAAGACAGTAAAAGCTTGAGACTCCAGCAGAAAAAAGATTTCTATTCATCAAAAGATGATTATTTTTTCTTTCACTGAAGACTTCAGAAAGGGTTTGTATGATTTTCTCTATCCTGTGACACGGGCGGAAAATGCAGACACACATTGCTGCCGTAGGGAATGCGGCTTCACCGAGGTTGGTTAAGTGGAGGCGCCCGGTCATTTGTGCTGGGAGCGAGCGAGGAGAGCACTTCCTCTGCTCAGGACCCCTTCCCTCCTTCCCTGGTTGACTGCCATCTACCCCTCAGCTCTCCAACAACACTCAGGATCCCCCTTGTGATACACCCTACAGCCCTCAGTAATTTATTTCATAATATGTATCTGCTTTGCGAACTATACTTATTTAGTCATTCTTTCTTTAATATCTGCCCCCCACCATGTCCCACTAACTAAGCTATAAGTTCCTAGGAAACAGAGATCATATCCATTTTGACCACTGTATATATGTGTACATGTAAAACTTTATACATAATAAACATCAAATATGTATTTTTGAAAAAAAGAGATGGCTGAGTAAAGACAGAGAGACAATATCACCGGACAGGTCTGCATTCTCTGAGAGAGATGAAAGAGGACCTTGGACACTTCCAAACCTCAGTCTTGCAGCGCATTCCAGGGAGTTGCATGAGGCCTAACATAAATGCAAATTCTTCCCCCGTCTGCTCAGACTATGTAAGAAATAAAATATTAGTAGATAAGGGGATATAAGAGATTAAAATTGGGATTTCTTCATGCCTACATGCACCCTAGAAAACAAATTTTTGATCTGCATTTTTAGGTATTATTTTGTTAATCAAACTTCTTAAATTAACAATGGGGCAAAGTGCTCCTGGCAGAAACGATGTTTTCTATTCACAAAATCATTTTATCTTCCTACTGGGAACACAGCTAATTTACATTTTCCAGCCTTGTACATTTAGATCAGGCCACACAGTTTCCTTCACCCATGGTACATGGATGAAAATGGGTGCTCTAAAAATATTTTTTCTTTTTTTGCATCATCTTTTCTCCTCATGGGGGTCAATCTTACAGGGCACACATAGAAGATAACAACAGCACAAAAAGAAAGACACTGAGTCCCGGAGTGAAGCAGGCTTCACATGCTTCTCTCTCCCCGTAACCCCCTCAATTTGTGTGCACACCGCCTCAATTTGTGTGCACACCACCACTAGTAAGAAACAACTTGTGTCGTGTTGTGTTAAGCCACAAGAGGCTGGATTTTTTTGTTACAGTTAGTCACCCTAACTAATAGAGTACTGTACTTTGTTATTGCCACCAAAACTGCAAAAGTTAGGAGCGAGACGAGAGAAGTAAGGTCCACCTCCGAACAACATTCTGGAAAACAGTCACCAGGATGACACCGAGGGCAGCTGGGTGTCACTAGTAGTGGAATGGCACCTATTTACTCATATTTCATTTATCCTTTGATTTTTGTAACTGTCTTGGAGATAGGTCTCATTGTCTTCATTTGTGACGCTCCCAAATTACCTTGCATAGTGTTAGGCGTATGGGGAATAATTAATGAATGCCTGATGAATAAATGAATCCCTTTTACACAAAGGGTATTTACCCTTTCACACAAACTGTTCAATACATTACAACATAATTGAAAGGTGTGGTACCAAAAAAAAAGTGAATTCTGGAAGCAGAAGATTCTTGCCCCGAGGCCTAACCTACCACAGCTGGGCAGAAAGGGGTGTGTGGGCACAACTGCACAGCTAGCTGTGTAAGAAGGGGACGTTTATTGATTATCCGTTGTCTTTAGTTTTCTCATCTTCAAAAGGAATATGATGACTACTTATCACAGGAATTAGTGGAAGACATAATATTCTTCTCAAGTCATTTAAAGGCTAGAAAAATAATTGCCCAGAGTGGTCTTTTTGTTTGGTTTTATTTTTGACTTGTATGTTTTGAGAATACACAAGTAGAAAGAGACCGTTTTTATGCATTGGTACAATGTAGTTATAGAACTCCTTCCTTTGGGTTATTTTTATTTCATTTTCCTTCTCTCTAACATACTCTAGCACCACGTATTGTTCCTTAGGCAAAGTCTGGAACTAAGAATATTATTTATTTTATCTTCTGATTAATATGACAGAATTGGAGCAAGAGTTATATATATGTAATATATATTATATATGTAATGTGTAATATATATGTAATATATGGTGTATATATATATATATAATGTGGTTTAATTCCTCAATGTTTATTCTGGATCAATTGTGATAGGAGATATATATAATATATTATGTGTGTGTGTGTGTGTGTATAAATGTGGTTAAATGCCTCAGTGTTTATTCTAGATCAAATGTGACAAGTGTGAAGCAAAACATTTAGTGGGTAGTCAGGATATTTGACCCTTTCTGAAAATGAGAGTTAACATCTTTTCATGGAAATTTGATCATATATATTTTTAAAATCCTGTCTGGGTTGCACAGTGGAGAGCAGTTGTCCCATATACCAGAGGGCTGCAGTTTCAGTCCCTAGTCAGGGCACGTAACTAGGCTGCAGGTTCGATCCCTGGTCCGGGTATGCCAACTGATGTTTCTCACATCCATGTTTCTCCCTCTCTCTCTTTCTCTCTCTCTCTCTGTCTCTCTCTCTCTCACTCCTTCTCTCCCTCTCTCTCCTTCTTTCTCTCTCTCTAAAATCAATAAATGTATCCTCAGGTGAGGAACAAAAAATTTTACTTAAAACGTTCTCTCTCAACATAGTGATACATTACCTATTTTCCAACTAAAATTTTAGTGTTAAAATTTGATTAGTGTAGTTTGCCCTATAGATGTACATGTAATTCTCCAAATGTTCACTATTCTATTTTACAGTGAAATAATCTCAGTGTAGTGAATGAACAGAAAACTGAGACTTAGAGTTGCCCAGAGGCAAGAGCCAAAACATTTCAAAGTTCAGTTGATGAATTTATAAAACTTGTGTGCTTTATGAAGGTGAGACCCTCAGGAATTTCAGTGGCCAACTTTGCCTTGTTTTTCTCCCCTTTTTTCATTACGTTTGACATTTCTAAGGCAGAACTTCATTACCGACAAGCAATCTATGGTGATAGACTGGGGAAATGAGACTTAGTAGTAGATGTGGAGAAAGAAAGGGGTGAACAAAAATGATCACCGAATTGGAACAGCGCAGCACATTTTGACCTCTTTCATCTCATAGCACACATAAACTACTTACTACAATTCTGCAGCACTGAATTTATATTATATTATATTATATTATATTATATTATATTATATTTATTATATTATATTTTTGCCAACCTGACAAAAAATAGGTATAATTTTGATTCATTCACACCAGACGGCTATTGTGTTGGCTTTTGTTACATTTTTTATCTAATGATCTAAGGAAAAGAGGTCAGTGCCCCTGACTAAATAGTCAGGTATTGTATGCTTTAAAAATTCTTATGGCCCACCAGTGGAAAATCGCTGGTATGGTGCTTTGGAGGTCCATCGCCACTGTGTGATGTGTCTGTGAAATATGAGAGACTGCTGGAGAAGGCTCTTAAGATTCAAGAGGAAACTCATTTGTTTTAATCTGTTACTCAAGATCAATAATCTGGCTCTGCGGTTACTACAAAAAGGAAATGACAAAACTGATAAAATACGCCACTTTTTCCTGCATTCTATAATCCTCTGGTGCTGATGTATGGTGACAAAAAGCCAAAAGGGTAAGCTTTGCATAACCAACAACTAGAAAAACCTATAATAACAACGACTGCCTGATTTCTCCACCTCATTCTACTTTTCAGGGAGCCCGACCTGAGGTGAGGTGTCTAGAAGAGAACAGCAGACCTGAGGTCAGGATGAGGTGAGTGAGCGACAATCTTTCCTGCCTTCCAGAAGCTGAGCAGGAGAGAATCCAATGTCCAACTGCAGGTAGACCGCCAAGGTATCATTTTCTTGATGGATTTATTATTGCCCTGGGTTAAGCTCTGTGATTTTTGTGGGGTCCCATTATTGAGAGACCGAAGATGGATGAATCAGGTTAATCAACTTATTAATTTGTAATAATGGATAATATGACTTTCATTTAACTGTAAAACTCACGTGACAACTAGGATGAAACCTTTCTGTCACCTGGCAATTTAGTACAATCAAATTCATAAACTGAAGGCTTGAATGAAAACAAAGAACACTGAGTGCTCTGGAATCTCGATTCATTGTTCCCATCCCACACAGATTGTAATTTTCTTGTGAGTATATTTATGTTCCCCCAATTGTGTGGTCTCTCTTCCAGTTACTGACAGATAAATGCTGCTCAGTTCTGGCTCTTTGAGCTCTCATGAGTCTACATCAGTGGCTCCCAATGCAGATGAACAAAAAAGGCACTAGGCTGGCTGCATAAGCATCCATTAAGGATCCGGTTAAAAATACAAATTTTTAGCACCCACCCCAACCTACTAAACCAGAATCTACAAATGTGGAACACTGGCATTTTTATATTTTCATAATTTCCCAATGCAATTTTAATTCCCCCAAATTGTTACTGCTACAGGAAAATTTATTCTGCTTTCCCATTTATTCTCAATGAGAGTGATGTGTCTCTTTTGTGATTAAAGAGCCACCAGATGTCTCTTTAATAATTTAATCAAATGATTAAGGATTAGCCTTCATCTGACACTTCTAGCACTCTGTGATTTGATCAAAGTCAAATTAGTCTTTGTTTACAGATTATAAATAACATGATAATATTAAACAAAAAAGACTCGAGTCCCTGTCACTTAAATCAGAACTTGTACATACTATTTTTAAAATCATTTTATGTAAAAAATTTAGGCTAAATTTCTACTTGATAAATAATGTCTGTTTATATAAACGGTAGTCATTAGATTTGTAATAGACATACATTTTTTAGTGTTTCTTTCGGGCAAATTTTCACATGTCAGAAGTCAAAGATCTAATCAGTTTGGTCTGACTGGTTTTGAGCCTAATTTTGAGAAATATGTTCCAATGCACACACAAAATATAAGCTGAAAGAAAAAATCTGCTAGCAGGAATATACAAAAATACGTACTTCAGAAAGACCACAACAAAATGGTTTTTTTTTAATTTTACTTTTCATTTCAAGCAGTCAAGACATGAAACATCTTTGAGATAGTATCTTTTTCGAAGAAATGTTAGTTCCAATAAAATATATTTAAGGATTCAGGGAAGACTTCTGTTGATTTCCTTTGTATTTGTACCTCTGAAAACAAGAAATGTTGAAAGTTAAATTTAGGCATGATAGATATTTGGGGTCCTACTCGCATAGTGAGAATACCTGAGCCTATTTGAGGGAAGCTTGGTGGAGCTAATCAGAGAGTAATCTACTAAAGGAAATTGAAATCCTTTTGTAAGTTCCCCCTTTATACTTCCTCCCCCTACCATTTTCTCCAGTGGGATGGAGAGGGAATAGAGCTACTTAGAAAAAGTTTAATGTTTAATGGATGATTATTTTTGGTGAGGGATTAACTACACTATATAATAATTATTCTCATATGAATAAAAATAAGGAAAGAAGACACACTAGCAATAGCCCAAATCATTCACATGTATCTGGCCCAGTCATTTTCTCTTTTGATTAGCTTTGATGTTCACCCTTATTTTTGCTTTCATTTTAAATTCATGAAATATCTCTTTTTCTCTTCCATCTTGTTGATAGTTTTATTCAGATTATGAAGTGATGAAATATCTTTTACTATAAATCTATTTATTCTGGGAGAATATTGTAGTAGTTATCAGGATTCTGATTACAACTCCAGGTAATTGGGAGAGAGGACCATGAACACTAAGACCCACTTCATGAGGATTATAGCAGGAGAGGAAAGGGAACAAGACTGAGCTACAGCAAGTGAAGCCGAGGAGCTAGACCAAGGGATAACAACATCGAAATAAAGAGCCAAACAGATAGTCGAATAGACAACATTTGTCCAGAAAAAGTCCAGCCAATGCTAACATAATGAGAATGGTTTGTGTGACATCTATGTAACCTGGTAGCCAAGGAGAGTAGATGGGGATGTATGTGTGTGAAGAACGATGACCTCATATACTAGACACCCACTGAGTGAGCATGTGTACTGTGTGGTCGTGGCATTCAAAATGACTGAGCAAGTACAGCAACAAATCTGCATCAAATATTGTGTTAAGCTTGAACATTCCTCCATGGAAACTATTTAGATGATTCAGAAGGTTCTAGCTATGGGCAACTGGTGATTGGCAGCTTCACCATGACAATGCGTCTGCTCATGTATCACGTCTTATTCAAAGTTTTTTGGCAAAACATCAAATCACTCAGGTGACTCAGTTCCACTACAGGCCATATTTGGCATCCTGACACTTCTGGCTTTCCCCAAAATCAAAATCACCTTTGAAAGGGAAGAAATTTCAGACTGTGGATGAAATTCAGGAAAATATGACAGGACAGCTGATGGCAATTGGGAAAACTGTGTGAGGTGCAAAGGCGCCTACTTTGAAGGGGATTGAGACATCATTGTCCTATGTACAATGTTTCCTGTATCTTATATCTTCTTCAATGTCTCTATTTTTCATATTACATGGCTGGATACCTTCTGAACAGACCTCATACATCATTAATCTGAAATAGCAAGGAGTTTTCTTCTTACGTGCCAATGCTTATCAACTGTTAGACTGCTTGGACTCTAGTGAAGAATGTGAGGTTACAGCCCAGTTCAGGATGATACAGTACTATGATTGATTACCTATCAATTTCATGGATATAAGAAAAGAGCCATGACAAATGTGCCAAGTGTTCATGATGTCTTACCTAAATAATGACAAAATATGTTATAGAGACCAAGGAACATTCAGCTTTATATATTGCAAGTAATTTTTTAAAAAGTATATTTTATTGATTATGCTATTATAGTTGTCCCATTTCCCCCATTTTATTCCCCTCTGCCCTGCACCCTCCTCGCACCTGGATTCCCCTCCCTTAGTTCATGTCCATGGGTCATACATATAAGTTCTTTGGCTTCTACATTTCTTATACTATTCTTAACCTGCCCTTGTCTATTTTGTACCTACAATTTATGCTTCTTATTCCATGTACCTTTCCCCCTCATACTCCCCCCTTTCCCCTCTCCGCTGATAACCCTCCATGTGATCTCCACTTCTGTGATTCTGTTCCTCTTCTAGCTGTTTGCTTAGTTTGCTTTTGTTTTTGTTTTTTTAAGTTCAGTTGTTGATAGTTGTGAGTTTGTTGTCATTTTACTGCTCATATTTTTTATCTTCTTTTTCTTAGATAAGTCCCTTTAACATTCCATATAATAAGGGCTTGGTGATGATGAATTCCTTTAACTTGACCTTATCTGGGAAGCACTTTATCTGCCTTTCCATTCTAAATGATAGCTTTGCTAGATAGAGTAATCTTGGATATAGGTCCTTGTCTTTCATGACTTTGAATACGCCCTTCCAGTTCCTTCTTGCCTGTAAGGTTTCTTTTGAAAAATCAGCTGATAGTCTAATTGGAACTCCTTTGTAGGTAACTCTTTTTTCTTGCTGCTTTTAAGATTCTCCCCTTATCTTTAATCTTGGGTAATGCAATTATGATGTGTCTTGGTGTTAAAAGTAATTTCTTATCAGGCAATAGTTTCCTATTTCTAACAGGCAGATGAGGCATCAATTTGGGGACATTAGGAATAAAAGCTCTAATTTCTGTGAAAGTAAGTTTTCTGAATGGAGACACAGTGAGAAATTACAAGTAAAGATTACTATAGAAACTCCATGCTGTTAACCAAAGCCCCCTTAACACCAAGTGCCTAGTTGGTGTATTTTTAGTGATTGCTCACTGATAAAGGCTCAGAAGGTCAAAACCAGAATAACTGGGGGCCGATGTCAGATATCTAATGTCTTAAAATCATGTAATAATATAAGGTCTTATTGGTAAACAGAATAACAGAGTTTGGTGGTCAGCACAGAAGATAAATGTGCCATATTCAGTGGGGTGCCAATCATTACTAAGACAGTTTAGCCAGTTTAACAGTATAGCTGGGAGATCAGTTCTGAGTGAATGATATTTCAGAATACATAAGAGATGAAATGATGGGCAGCAGCATCTCAAATTACCTGAAACTGTGACTAAGGACCAACTGTCATGGGTGATGGTGTATTGTCACCAGAAACCTCCGCAGGTGGTCTTCAAAGTTTTGAAAATGGCACTTGAAACCTATGTCATTTTATTAACAAATGTCACCCCAATACATTTAATTTAAAAATGAAAAATGTTGTTGGAGAACTGAATATCCTGATGAAAGCTTTTCCAAGTGGGCTCTTTCTTCACATGCCATCTTAGAGGAAGCCTATTTAGCTCTTCCTGGTGCACAGAGTCACACGGTGGCTAAGGGCTTGATAACGGAGGCCAACAGCCCTTGCATCAAATAAGTTCTGTGATGTAGTATCTATATGAGCTTTTAACTGGTTGTGTGATCTTTCTAAGATACATCTTCTCATATGCAAGAGGATGAAGTAAACATAGCAACTCAGCTACAAAGATTATACATGCTAATGTATGTAAAGTGATAAGACAGTACCTGGCATAGTAAGTCCTCAGTTAAATATTATATTTAAAACAAACAAACAAAAGAGAATTGTCCTCAGGAGCTCTGACTTTTTAGGTTCTGTAATTATGAGCGCTGATAGACCTGATAAGTATATGACGTTGCTTCTGTTGGCTTTAGCCTAGGCAGCAGGACCCACTGTGAGCTGAAGTCTTGGCTCATCATAGCCATTCTGGGCCAGGTCATGAGGTATCCAATAGTTTGGAGGGAGCATCTCCAAAATGAAAGATAGATGTGATGGTAATAGTTCCCTTTCCCATCGTGGCTTCCAGAGCCAGCGTCCAAGAAGTAAACATGAGTTGGAGGGCCACAAGGTTCCCACGTGAATGGGCACACTCTAGGACTGTACTGCAGCAGGATGAGATAAAGCAAACTAGGACTTTGGCAAGTAGAAAAGAACAACTACCTGTAGAAGTTATAAACATTTCTCTTCCTTAAAGTGAATGTTTATTGGGAAGAGTTGAATCTGGGAAATTTACAATGATTTACCGTTAAATCATGATGAAGCTTAAAATCCCCAGAGGTCACGCTCACCTTTTCATCACACACATTGTTCATTGTTTTCTGAAGACCTAAATAGGCTCTAAAAAGTGGTTCATGTCATGTGTTCACATCACAAGGGCCAGGAATGCAACCTAAAGCGCCTGATAGAGCTCCCCCGAAAGAAAAGTCAAGGACAAATCTTATTGTTTCATTTCTTGAGCTTTAGCTATGACTCAAGAGAAGCAAAAGCCCCCAAATCTGTAGGGGTCAGATTGTGTACAGTTTCTTCTCCAAGACTAACAGAAATCTGGGGTCAAGTAGTGCTAGCCTGTGATTGTCAGAGCTGCCATGCAAGAGGGTGATAAAAGAAAATTGGAAGCCCAGGCCCAACATCCAAATAAACCACCAGTCCAAAGAGTCCAGGAAGAGAGCAAGATTTCATGTGCAATTTCCTGGGTGGAAATTAGAAGAGAATGCAGGTTCCAAAGCACAATAAAGAAGAAAGTTCTTAAAAGGGTTGAGCAGCATGAATACCACATTTCATAAATCATGAAATTCCATGAGAGTTTTATTCCCAGTGTGGCATACATAGCCGGGAAACGTGCCCTTAATCTAAGTGGCCGGGGACTTAGGAGTGTGTTGTTATCAGTTACATGAAAATCCCTTCTAATGAGGGAGTTTGACCTTTACCCGTGTCCATGCTGACTTTGTTTTTCACTAATAAAGTTTGTGTGAAAGTCAAAACAGGTATCCCATCCCTGCCAATGTTTCTCTTTCCCAAATGTCCCTGTTTCTCTTTAGCATGTCTGACAAATTTGAATTGCAGAAAATAATTTCCACTAGTGCTACATTATAAAAAATACAACTAGTAATGAACTAACTGTGGCAAATGCCACAAGATGTGTGACAAAACTACACGGTTGGTAACTAGACATCACGTCATCATTTTTTGATAATAAACCAATTCATTTTTGTCACTGTATGGTACCAGGCAAGCTTGGTCCATGCTATTTCTCTCGATTTACAACATGATACAGTCATAGTCCTCTGCCAAGGGAAGGGCATGAAGTAGATAAAATGCCAACTTCTAAGGGGCTCAGTACTGATGACAAGTGCTGATTCAGCACACAAGAAATTACTCTACAATTAATTCCAGAACACTGAGGTAGAACTACTCAAATGTATTATCATTAGTCCATTGAACTGTTATTTGTAATGATGAATAAAGCTGTATCACAATGGTTATACTACTGAACTCACATAAGTGACAAAATCATCCACGGAGACAGATGTTAATTTCCCTATTTCTGTTACAGAAGGGTAACAGAAAGCTCCACATCATTCTTAACAGCTAACACTGAGCTCTTAGAGAATGTTCTTTGTTGAAGATAAACTATCAGAAGCATTCCAAGCATTTTATCTATAAAACATCAGTCTTCAGAACAAGAAGTTATTGAATTCCTGAAATATCTTTCCACAGGAAAATGGACCCGAATTTGAAATACATATTAAAATGCTTTAATGTATGTTTCACTGCCACCAGGGGAATGATGCCTAGTAAAAACCAGTAGCTATTTTTGGGAAATTGTATATGAAAGGATCTTTTCAATAATTAGGAGTATATTTTCATATTCAAAGAAACTCAGAATGTATACAGTAGAAAGGCAGTTTCTGAATTACAAGCGTCCAAATTAATTTGGATTTAAAATAAAGAATCCATTGTTTTCAGAAAAAGGGATTGGCCATCCATTCCGGTGATATCTGATGTTTATTTAATAGCAGAAGACAAGCAGGCTGGGAAAACCCTGCCAGAAGCAAAGCAACAGAAAAATAAATTGTGCTGTAAACACACATTTCTCAAAGTTTAATGTGAGAAACATTTGAAACACTTGAGGTCGATGTTAAATGCAAATTCTGGCTCAGTAGGTCTTGGATTCTACATTTCTAATATGTTCTCAGGTGATGTGGATGCTGCTGGTCTGGGGGACACACCTTGAGTAACAGTTGCAAAGAAATACAAATGAAAATTAGCATATACAGAGGGGCCAGCATGTTTATATTTATCTAAAGTCCCTGTTAATCAGAATTGTCCTAAATTAATGGGTTTTTAACTTGGCTGCATATTTGAATCACCTGGGGGGGTTCAAAATGTCTGCTGCCCAGGTGACACCCCAAACCTATTCAGTCTGAATCTTGAGGGGCAGTCCCCAGCATTGGTGGTTGTTGAAGGTTGCAGGTGATCCAATGTGCAGCTAAGAGTGAGAACCTCTAGCCTAGAAATATTTGTAATGGCTTCACAAACGAAACACAAGCCCAAGTCTTCTTAACTTCAGCTCAGTAACCAAGTACTTGAACAGATGTCATGGTTGCTAAAAACATCAGCCCGGGAAAATCAAGAAAAGCTCTTTGCTATTTTAATTATTTCCCCTGGGTTTTTTTAGTCACTTCATGGTGACTTTTCAGAATGACGCCCATAGATCCCCCTTCCCTTTCTCTCAGGTGGATACACATTTTGCTGGTGCTAGTTTGCTATAGTCTTCAGGAAAGAAAAACAGAGCTTTCTGAACACAAATTGCCATTAATTAAGACACACACATAGTAATTAATAGTCCATAATGTATCCCAAAGTCAGCTTTGTATTCAATTTTCAAACAGCTTCGGTTTTCCCATTATTACAGAAAATGAACACTTTATATAACATCCATATCTGCAATGTAAAAAAATACTAATAGCAGCACCAGCAAAGGGAAACAAGATTATAATTATAACACTTGTTGCCAATATCTTGATCTGCAAACAATGCAGTACTATGGGGAAAAAAAACTTCAGTTAGACAGAAATTATCCACACCACTGAACGTTACCACAATAGAAACTCATTATGGGTCTGAAACATTTTACATACTAATGCATGTTTCCTTATTCATGTGCATGATAATTAAAAAGCAAAAATAATCTTGCCCAGTAGTGTCTATAACACAAATTTTTAAATGTTTACATCAATGGCAAATCAAAATTCATTCTTTCAAAATTCCTTCTAGTACTGAGATAGCAAAAGAGATTCTCCCATATCCCAAATACTTGGTCTCTTATTTCTTTCAAATTAACATTTCATTCATTTTTATTCCTGTATTCAGTATCCTTTTATTCATTTGACTAGATATAAAGTGGTAAACAAAACCAGAACAGGCCCTGCCTTGTTAGAATTTACAACATAAGAGAGGCAGACAGATATCCCTAAAAATATTACAGTATCAAACATAAAATCATCAAATGGTGGCTGTGATCAATGCCTTTAGAAAGCAAGGAACACTGTGGTGAAAGACTCTAAGGCAGGGAGTTGACCTGTTCGGTATGGGAAGAAGGTTCTGCAGAGGCCACACTCGAACTGCAGTCTGAAGGATGGTCAGATGGTCCCCGGTGTGACTCCAGCGAGACAGACTTAATTTGACTCTGTGCTAAATCATCCTTTGTATTATGTTTTCCCAAAGTGTTTAGAACCTCCTTTTGGAGAATGTTTTTAAGAAAGTAAATGAGTCTCTCCAGTAGGGTGACCAACTGTCCTTGTTTGCCTGGAAGTCTGTATCTGGGGACACCCCTCAGGCTCTCGGAAACCAGGACCATTGGTCTCTCTACCATGGCCCTAGAATTCCAACTAGGCAGCAGCTTACACTGAGACTTGTGAGCGGTGACCGTGTTTTAGTCATGCTTTTCACTGCGTTCCCACACCCACCTCTAGCACAGGTGCTGATAATTAGGAGAATGAAGCAATGCTGCCATATTAAATTATGGGATGATATGTCATTTGCAGATCATGCCTAAAACATAAGCCCACACCGATCAGGGCTCTTCAGACTATGAGGCTTATAGCCGTAAGTGTGAGAGTGTTTTGTTCAAGAGCATGATTCCCGCCACTAACCAAGAAGAGCCAGGAAGAGCCAGGAAGAGCACTCATTTGCAAAGACAAGCGGTAACAGCTTTGTTAGTGATGATATGAGGTGAAGATGAAGGCAGCATTGCCTACTTTCCCAACTTCCTTAAAAAATCAGACAAACAGAAATACTGTCCATGTTTAGAAGGAAACTATAGGCCTAGTTGGGGTACAGACCTGTGAGCCATCTCAGGTCTGTGGCCCAAGTGTGAGGGTGGCCAGCAATCCCTGGGAGCAGTGTGATGGGAAAGCACCCTATATGAAGCAGATAAATCCAGGACTCCCCATTCCAGTCCAGGATGATGGAAAGTCAGGCAGGATTAAGAGCACAAGTTCATAACAAATGGTGTGTGTGTGTCTGGGTGTGGGGGAGCAAAGGGGCAAAGGTGCCTGGAGCAATTTCTGAGTGCAAAGATCTGTGAGGGCCCGTATCCAGTTTCCATGGTTTTAAGGTTGGATGAAGCAAGAGGCGCCTAGGGGGGATGGCCTCAGAGTGAATAATTATCATTTTAAGTACACCAAAGTATTTTTGTTTTTTTCATCATCAGGGTAATTTTTTTTTCCTTTTAAACACTTTTCGTTGTTATTCTATTACAGTTGTCCCAACTTTTCCTCCTTTGCCCTCCTCCACCCGCTCCACCCCCCACTCCCACAGTCAATTCCCACCCTGTTGGCCATGTCCATGGGTCATTTATACGTGTTCGTTGTCTAGTCCCTTCCCCTTCCTTCCCCCCTTATCCTCCTCCCCCTCCCCTCTGGTCACTTTCAGTCTGTTCCATGTTTCCGTGCCTGTGGTTGTATTTTGTTCATTCATTTATTTTGTTTATTAGAGTCCTCTTATAGGTGAAATCACATGGTATTCATCTTTCACCAACTAGTTTACTTCACTTAGCATGATATTCTCCAGTTCCATCCATGAAGTTCCTTCATTCTTTCTGTTGCATATTATTTCCTTGTGTAAATGTGCCACAGTTTTTTGATGCACTCATGTACTGATGGGCACTTAGGCTGTTTCCAGCACTTGGCTATGATAATTTTCATTCTCATTTTTCAGAGGTAGCCACTGGAAAACTATCTCTGTTTAAGCTGAGATGTAGTTACCAAGTATTGTTTTCATCTCTGTGATTCTGAGTAATTAGTTTATACATGAACACAGTGGTATCTGTTAAAAACCATTTGAGGCATAGTACCCTAGAATAGGTGTGCGCCTAGAATACTTTTTCAATAAAGATACCGAGGCACATGTTCTCACATAAAGCAAGCAGCAATGCATCACAAAAGATGGGGTGTTGATTCCCAAATTTGTGTGAACATTCCATTGATGATTTTCCAACATAGTTGTGAGATTCTCCTGATGGACAAACAGGTATTTTAAAATAGAGAAAGTGTACATTAACCAAAAGCTGCTCATGGGTGG
The DNA here is from genome assembly GCA_004026765.1 of Micronycteris hirsuta. NCBI lineage: Eukaryota > Metazoa > Chordata > Mammalia > Chiroptera > Phyllostomidae > Micronycteris > Micronycteris hirsuta. Next base: position 51,881 of record PVJI01000584.1, read on the forward strand.
GAGGACTAGTCGTCATAAAGGTCAATAACTCTTTTGCTTTCCTTTGCTAAGTGCAAGGAACAGTTTTATAGGCATTTTGGCTATTTCATTAAAGAAAACATTTATTCAGAATGGATATTCAAGGCAACCAGAAAATAATCGTGCATGATAATGTGAGGGCCTGACTTTATTACGGTTGTCTTTGTATCACGGTAGGATTATTATGAGGTTGAATGAGGCTAAAAGCATTTCCTTGTTTCTTTGGGAAAAGCAGGGGCAAGGAGTTGGATTTAGGTAAAGGAAATATTCATGGGAGCTTCTGCACAACTGAACGGGTCACAGCCCTGAGCTAAGGAGAACAAGAAAGAAGGACATCCCAAGCACAAAAACATGACCTGCACCTAAGGAGAGTACTATATCAGCAAAGATATATTTAATATTTTTTATAATATATCAAGTTGAAAAATTTGTCTCTAAGTAAAAAAGTTAACTAGAGCATTCCAAACACAGAAGCACGGCCCCTGACCAAGTGAAACAGAACTCTGCTTGAAATTTGTTTTTCTGTCAGTTCTATAATACTTCAATTTAAGCATATGCTCTCAATATATAATTTTTACTTTTTGTTCAATAGCGGTACATGCATGTCTTATAAGTGTGCAAGTCCATGAGTTCTCACAAATCAAACATACCTATGTGGTCAACACTCAGGTCAGGAAACAGAACGTTAGTTTTCCATCGCTGCTCATCTCGTAAGCCACCCTCTGAACTTGGCCTTGCACATCTTTGTTAAATATCACTATTTGGTCTTAGCCATATTTTTGTGTCATTAGTCTGAAGCTCATGTTTCCATTGGGGTGAAGTCTAGGGACAACGGCATGGTTCTGCAGGAGCTGTGAGGGGACAAACCCTGAGACACAGCAGTGGGGTGTGGGTCCCTAGTATGGAGCACAGGTCGGCAAACCTGCTCCGTGAAGGGCCAGAGAGTAAACGTTTTTGGCTCCAGGGGCCATCATGTCTTCGTGGAAACTCTAAATGAATGTCAATGGCTGCCTTCCAGTAAAACCATATGTCTTAAAACCAGGCATTGGGTTATACCTTTTCAACCCGTCATGCAGAGCAAGCAGTATCTGTGGAACGTGGACAATTATACGAAAAGCATCCAAAACACTTCCGGAGACATACCTTGTACAACCCTAGACGTTGCTCTAACTAAAAGGCAGTTAGCTCGTACAATGGCTACCTAGAACTCCCCAAGGCCGCTTATGCTTACATTTGCTTCTTTCTATCCTTGGTCTAGTTTCTAACTTTCAAAATAATGCCATAGTCAGCAGTGAGTTTGGAAATGTCCAGAAGCAAGTCTGTTTCTGTTATATTTAGCAACATTGCTTAAGGAAAGCACGCTGGATTCCACACTAGTTTCCAAATCTCAAATTCATTATAAGCAAAGTTTTGCCCCAATGAAATATTCTACGAACAATAGAATTTGTATAAACTTTGAAGGTTTCTATATGTAACAATTTAAACATTAATTTGTAGTCCATTATAATTACTTCCACTTTTTTAAGCCACGGGTTGTTTTAATATGCTTCCATTCAATTCTATTTCCAGAAAGCTACTCTTGTTTTGGGACGTGATGAAAGGGCTGCCATCATCTTTCACTCAATGTGTTCGACCCTTTGCGGTCTTGGCAGGGGCTGTTCTAATGTCTGGTACAGAAATACCAATCAGGAGGGAGGGGAATAGTGGAATTTCTATGAAGTTCCTGTTTAATCAGTACTTAGCCTGTTTAAGTATTTCTCCAGTAAACTATGAAAACATACAGGGATATGTGAAAATTAATGTGATTTGACAAAAATCAAACAACCATCGGACATTACCTGACCACATCTATCAAGTATCCATTGAGTTGGATTTTGAGATTATCTTTTACAACTTGGAAAGTACTCGTATTTTCTCTTTGTCCACAGAAGAGATAAGCGTCAGGCATTTTGTTTTTGTTTTGTTTTGTTTCTTTTTTTGTCATAGCACTAAAAATCATAAGATCACCCCACCAACATGCATGTCACTTTGACTTCTCATTTCCTCTTCTCCTGTATCAAAATATACTATTCTATATGAGCGTGTATTCTTCTTACTAACCCTGCTACCTACTCTCCAGTCTTCCAAAAAGCCACTTCTCAATTGGATTATTGCAATAGCTGCCAACCACTCATCTGAAGTCTTGCTTCCCAAATTACACTTCCCCCCACACTGGAGTCTGCTTCACACAGCAGCTAGAGAGATACCTTTAAAACACAAACTGGATGTTGTTATTAATCAGTTCAAACCCTCCCACAGCCTTTATTCCCTGCCTTATTTCATTTACATGTTCACATTTATTTGATATATATTTTTTCTTTTCTACAAACTAGAATAAGTTTAGTGGGAGTGAAGAAAGTGGCCATGCAGGGGAAGAAAAGGAAGGTGGGCGTAGGGACACTGGCTTCCTCACACAGGTGTCTGGGGAGCTAAGGGGAGCAGTGTTCCCATAGCCTCGGAGGGGCCTGTAACCAGTGTTCTCACAGCCTTGAGACTGGGTCTGATAAACTGTTCCCTGAACATGAAGTGGGCTTGCATGTTCAGAATTATGTTATATTACATACTTTCTGGCATCTTGCTGGCTTTGTTCTCCTCTAGTACTTAAACAGGTAAGGACTTCCTGCTGGGGGCAATGATGAGAGACATGCAAGGGGACAGGTGCCATGATGGGTGCCACGCTGGAGAGAAAGGGCCATGACATGAGACATGCAGGTAGACACGCAGCTTGCAGTCTATGTGACTCACCCACCCGTGAATAAAGGCACGCCACACATCCCAATGGCTCTGTGAATATTATTCCATCTACCCAAATACCAAGGACCTGCCTGGCCTTGAAGGGTCACAACACAGTGGGGTAGAAAAACTGCTTTGAATCATTAAGAGATATAAATACACTCTTCTCCTTATTTGATAGTTTGTTGTTGTTAGAATGCAGTCTGTACTCCTTATTACCGTATAAAGAAACCAGTCTCCTCACACCTCCAAAAGACATGCATTTGAATGGGTAAGTGGAGGATTTTAAGTAGAATGTACTACATTGGCACATTTTTTTTTTCTTGGAGATAGTTCCTAATAAGAATAAAATAGTCACCCTACCCTTCATTTCAGACACATATACATATAAGTCTTACCCCAGATAAATGTCTTCCTCTGTCTTTAAGTTCATTGGTATTTTTAGGCTGTATAGAGACTCTAAAATTCATCTTGCCTAATCCTAAATTGAGACTATTGTTATGTTTTTAGAGCACTTGGAGTAACACTATTTATAACTACTATTATTCTAGAAAAGATAAATTTATGTAGTTGTCTTAGTTGGTTCAAGCTGCTATAAAAAATACCAATGACTGGTGGCTTGAGCACAGAAATTTATTTCTTAGAGTTCTAGAGGCTGGGACATCTTAGATCAAGATGATGAAGGCTAATTTGGTTCCCAGTGAGAGCTCTCTTCCCAGCTACATCCTCACATGGCAGAGAGAGGGAGGGAGGGGGGAGAGAGAGAACAAGCTCTCTAGTGTCTCTCCTTATAAAGGCACTCATCCAATTATGAGTGTTCCACCCTTACAACACAATTACCTTCCAAAGGCCCAATCACCACCTATGATCACTCTGGGGAGTAGGGTTTTAATATATGAATTTGGGGAAACACAAATATGCAGACCATAACAGTAGTATACTGAAGATTCCTGGTAATAGGATAAAGCCAAAGTATTTACTTCAACATTTCCAAAAAAAATAATTAGTCTCTAAACTCTTGGCATTGAGTAAAAAACAAGCAAAATAATACAGCATTGTATTTAATATTTAAGTCTTTAACTTTGACTCAAATTAGAATAAGCACAGACCCCCCCGTGGATACAGTAGCCCCCCCTTATCCACGGGGGTTATGTTTCAAGACCTCCAGTGAATGCCTGAAACTGAAGAAAATACCAAACCCTATATATATAAAATTTTTCCCTATATATACATATCTATGATGAAGTTTAATGTATAAATTAGGCAGGTAAGAAGTTAAGGAGGACCTCAAGAGACTGCAAGATCCCACCCAGTACCATCACAGAGCTGGGCACTATCACCAGTTTTAGGCATGAGGAGGAGGTGGGTAGAGAGACAGGTTATGGGAACTGGGGTGATGGGGGTTAGAGGAAGAGAGAACGCTTTATATGGATCGTCACCAGACAGCTGTGATCTTCACTTAAGGATTCAGCCTGGCAATGACCGAGCTACCAGAGTTAGGTCGAGTAATAAAGTCCCGACCTTGCTCTTTTCCCTTTCTCCCTCAAATCTCCTATCAGAGTTCCTCGCACACAAAATTGATGTAGTCCACAGAGTTCAACCTCCTGTTGCATAACTCAGAGGGGGAAAGGTGGAGACTGAATTTGGAAGAATAAATGGAATGGTTGTATCATATACAGGCAATCAAACACAGTTAGAATTTGTTTTATCTCTCTATGATATTGAGCAAATAAATACCTGAGTATCAAAGCATTGTTCATTCACTCAAATGAGCTTGAAAATGCCAGCCACTCCATAAATCACTGAACACACAATGTAAAGCCTTTATTTTTAAGCAGTTTACTCATTCTAATAGGCAGATCATTAAGTTAACAGAAGATATATATCTGTATAATCTATGTAGATATATCAATATGTGAAACTTTAGAATCACCAATTCATATCCTGTATCAGTGATTCTACAACATTTACACCAGAACACGCATGCATGATATTAACATATGCAAATGTGCCTACTCAAGATTATGATTAATTCCTCGTGTTTGTGCTCTATTCCAACATGATATTCCCTACCCCAAAATGATATCTAATGCAAGGGAAAATAGCAAATTAGAATGACAATCGGATACATTATTCCAATTTGATTTGATTGTTCAGTTTTTAATAATATATATAGGTAATTTATTTCTTACAATAGACAGTTCGTGACACAGTGAGTCTCAGTTCAGTGAGTTACTGAGAGCGGCTAACTTACACTACACTGCGACCTACACAACACTAGGTCATGAAGAGCAGAGTAGACACCAACAGGCCAATAGTAAATGTTCCTTTGGTGTCCAACTCTTTCCCTAGATGACAACATTAAAACCTGTGTCAACGTGATTATTTATAGTATTCACAAGCATGAAGCATCCTGTGAACTACTGAATCCAGGAAGAGAAAAAGCCAAGCAAGACGTAAAAAGAATGGTTTGCCAGCCATTTTGAAACACCTCCATGATAGCAAACCCGTCCATGGAGACTCTGCGCACAGAAAGCGTTTGGTGGAAGAGAAGAGCAACCCTCTCGCTCACCCTATTGAGAGCCTCACTTTTACATTTTGTAATGTAAATACAAATTTTAAATTCATATTATTACATTTCCTTGTGGATTAAAACATGCAAATTTTATTAAACCATAAATCAATGATTCATGGTATCAATATTTTTTATTCTGCTTTGTCTAGTTATAAACCATGAGTAAATATGTAAAGAAAATATACGAAATGTACGGGTTCTCCCCTTCTCTCTTCAATTTTTATTGTTAGCTCCAAGGATTCTAAGATTAGCTGATTCTGCACATGAAAAGGTAGAGCAAAAATACCTTGTGTTAATGTGCCCAAACCAGTGGTAGCATAAGGCTCAAAGAATTTATGACATAGCATGCGTGTGTGTGTGTGAGTGAGTGTGACATTGAAAAAGAGAGGGGGAGAGAGAGAACCGCATTATTACTTTCATTACCCTGTGAGTTTTTCTTTCTGTGAATAGCATAATTTGAGACAATGGAATATAATGGGAAGTAGCTAACAAGGCTGGCTGACCGTCTTTACAATCTTCCAGAAATATAGAAATTATTCCCTGGTAAGATATTCAAAATATTAACATTTTTCATGAGGCAAGTGTTTGGTCCTGTCTGCCGGCAACTTAGAGCATTGTTGTCCCAAGTGGAATTGATTAGCTTAAAATAGAACCTTGGTGCCAAATTCCTCGCTTCCATGAGCAAGCAATCCTGCTTTGTTTTGTCATGGGTGCTGAGGAACAGTTAAACATCTGCAAGTCCAGATGATGTTCAGAACAAATGACCCAGACTAATCAGTAACTCAGGGCACAGATAAATCTGAACTTGTATTATCCTTCCAGGAAATCAACATAAGCTAATCATATCAAACCCTGAACGGTAGTAAATATTTAATGAATAATTAGGTTTTAATTCTTTTTCAGTTTTGTGATGCATTAGTGGCATGATATTTCTAAGGGTTGCGATTTCAGTCTGCATTTTTCTTGAGACCCAAAATTAAATTGATGTTGATATCTTTATTTTCATTTCAAAAAAGTATTAAACTTAGAATGAACTACAAAATATCTCAAGACGGCGTCTTTAAAATTATAAATTAACAAATTTGGAAACCTTAGAATTATTTTCTTCCTAGAAATCTAAGCCCAATCAATTTAATAGTCAGCTAAAATCAGGAGGGTGAAAAGTGATGGCGAAATGTCTTTCATTTCACAGAATGCATAGCAGTGTCCACGGGCTCAAAGGCCCTGTGCCAGGTTGTAGTGGCACTGTGTAGGCTTGCCTCGACACCCATGCAGTCTGCATCTCTACTGTTTAAAGTCACTTCAGGAGAACCACCTCCACTTTTTTTTCAGTCACAATATTACGTCGGATTTTTTTCTTCAAGATCTGGTAGTATGCATGAAGATTAAAATCAATGCATTACTGTGTTTACCGTATTCAATAAGAAAAATAAATTTGTAAGACGTGCTGAGCTTCACAAAATTGTGTATTTTATTTCTGATTACTACTAGATTTGTATAGATTTATAATCTAGCTTTTTGTGTTCTCCACCAGGACAAAAGAGGTTTGTGTATTTTAAAATTCATTATGTTCTTCTATTCCCAACTTTATTCCTAATTTATATAGTGAAAATTTGCTTACTTAGATTTAGTTTTAATATATATTTTTCCTTGCTCACAAAACATTTATAAAAGCTTTGATCTGAAACAGAGACAAAAAGCTTAACCAAATTTAATAGGCTTCTCCAAAATAATGTGGGCTTCCTAATATGACATAAAAGTGTAGTAAGACAAATGGCTGTAATTGTATTGACCCGTTCACCTAGCAGGACCATTTCAACTTGGTTGCCATGGAAAACCATCCTGAGAGTGAAAGAACAGGAGAAATCTAGTTTTGGGCAAGTGCTAGTCAGTATCTCCGGCACCAGCTTCTGGTCTCTTTTCTTTAGAAATGTTTCCTGGTGTCCCTAGCTGTATCCTCACATTTGCCTCAGAATAACGCTTCAGAATGTTCTGCACACAAATACACATTTCCTCTTTTTTCTATTAAATGAGGGTGGAATAAAGCGCCCTCTTTGAAATGAACAACAGATTACTTTGGCTGGTTACTTAATCCTACATACACTGCTAGCAGAAAATTGCCATTTTGTGGTCTTTATTTTTCTTGACTTCTCTGTAGGATTCAGTACCGCTAACTGCTCTAACTCACGAAATTCTCTTTCATTGATGTAGATGATGCTATGCTCTCGTTTATCATTTTCATAAACTTGCCCCCTTGTACTCTCTTGGTAACTCAAAACTCAGACTTAGTTCTCCTCTTTTACCAGTCAAAAGTTTGTTGTTTTTTTTTCTAATGGAATCACATCCCCACTGAAGCCTTCGGTTGCCACCCATATACTAATGGTTCTCAAAATGTTATTGCTAGGCTAGACCACTCTTCAGAACTCTAGGACTACATATTTCAGTATCTATATACACTTTCTCCTGGAATAATTTAGTGACCCATATTCAAAATCGGGTATGGGACTCCTTCCCAGTGTTCTCTATCTCAGTGAATACTAGCAACATCTATCAAATTACACAAGCCAGAAACCCCGGGGGCATTCTGGAGTCCCTTTTCCCCCTGAAGCCCACTCATCCACTCTCTCTTGACTCTTCTTCCAGAATTTATGCCGCCTCTGCTCCTTTCTTTCCTCTTCCACTACCACCACCCTAGTGAAAGCCACCACAATCCTTCTGCAACGCTCCCCTCTTCTACACTAGCTGCAACAGCCTTTGAAAAGACTTCCAACATCTAGTCTCATCCTCTTGCAATAACTATTCAGCCTATAGACAGAGTTATCAAAAAATCATGAACCTAACTTTATCAGACCATACTCTTCACTAAACTAATCCATTCGCTTCCTGCTGAGTTTATGATGAAGACTAGCATTCTTGCCATAGACTTCCAGATCCAGTATGGCCTTGCTCCCACCATGCCTTGTACAAACATCATGGTCCTCTCAGTCCTCTGCATTCCAGCCACACTGGGCTCTTCAAGTTCCTGAAGAACTGAAGTCTCTTACATCCCAGAATCTTTGGTAACTTTTCCTGGAATCCTCCCTCTTCCTCTCTTTCATGTGTTCCCTTCATGTATCAGATAATTAATAATCCTGTCAGAAAAGGCTTTCTTTTTATAAAGGAGAAACATCATCAAATGTCAAAAACATCAAAAACGTCACCTTTGTTGAAACAAGGGTGAAAAATAAAGATTGCAGTACTTATATTCAACATGTTGCCATTATAAGTTTAGTTTTTTCCAGCCTCAAAAATTAAGTTTAGGAAATGTCTGTTCTTGCACAAGATTGCACATCTTACCAGAGACAAATAATTTGCTTTGACTCTAACAATTTGTTAACAGTGTTTTAACATACATGAAAAGATTACACTTGTAATAGGTACAGTGCTCATTGAATATGGATAAGTCATAGATTTTTTCTAAGCAGAAGTTGGTATGAGAATGGAATGCAATGCAATGGAATAGAGTGAAATGCAATGGAATGGAATAAAACATAACTAAAATATAATAAAAATTCTTTTCCCCAAGTGTGTCTATGGTCTCACTTGGGAAAAGAATATAGTGGATTACGGAATCCTTCTAAAGGAGAGCACAGTTACGTACAGAGGAGGTCATAAAACAATACGAGGCTGGCAGTCAGAAGACCATTGTAGTCTCTGTTACTAACTTGGTAGACTTTGGCTAAATCACAATCTTTATACACCTTAGTTTTCCACTTAAGATAAGGGATGTAAATTGAATAAAATGATGTGCATAAAAACACTTAGTAATTACTGAACAGACTTAAATAGCAGCCCGCTTCCCTCACTTATCCAGCTAGAAGCTCTCATTAAAGTCTTGCCTGAGTCAGATGTGAGTAGCTCAGAAGGCCATAGCTGTGTGAAGCGATATCTGTCGAAGCTGTTCCTAGACACCCTTTCTCTGTGCCACATTCACGCCCTTGTATCATTCTGCTCGCCTTCTAGTCCTCCCATCTTCAGTTTTTAAGTCTTGGTTTACCTGTATTTTCAACTAAAAGGCGTATCCATTCATGCCTCATTTCATGACTCTTTTTTGTTTTTTTTTTGACTTGCAGTTGTGTGTCCTTTCTGCTGCCAACATAGTTCCTGTTCTAATGCTGTAATGGTCTGTCCCTGTAGGATCCTTCACAATCATCCTGGACAGTCCCATAATCTAACCCCCTTCTCCACCCCTTTGGATGTAAGGTGTCAGGGTTGGAGACTGGAAAATCTTTCTACTTCTTACCATTATTTCAAGCAGTGCTGCTAAAAAGCTTTGCTCCTACTCCCAGTTAAATTTTCATAAACATTATACCTTTAGTGTCAATGCAACTGAATAGGAAAAATTTATTTCTACTTATTTATCCAGTAGTGTGCTGAACAGAACCAAAATTCTATACTTGCATAACTCTTTTCTGATGCTAGAAATGCTAATTTAACTAAAAGGCAATTTAGTGGCCAGATTTATGATACTTATAGTAGATGTTAGCTTAAATTTTATGAGTCTTGGATGAATTGATAGTTTTGAATTTACACTATTCTCTAACTACTGGAATTCAAAAATTCAGGGACCTAGTGTCTTTTATTTACTATTTTTACCCTCCCCTACCCTAGACACAAGAACAGTACCTGAGACATATATTTCTTAAGTATTTGTCAAATGAATGAACATTATTGCAAATCAGGTTATGCTTTTAACAAGTCAAGAAATGGCTACCATTATGTGGATAATATAATAGAGATGCAAGATACATGAATATGATTATTTTCTTAGTTTATACAGTAGCCCCCCCTTTCCTGCTTTCTGCAACTTCAGATACCCATGGTCAATCAGTCTGTAAGTATTAAATTGAAAGATCTAAACGTAAAAAAAAAAGATATATATATATATATATATATATATATATATATATGTTTTGAATTGAGTGCCATTCTGAGCAGCATGTTGAATCTCCCACTGTCCTGCTCCATGGCACCTGGGGCGGGAATCCTCCCTCTGTCCAGTGCTTCCACACTGTCCTGCCACCTCTCCTTCAGTCACACCATGGCCCTCTCAGCTCTCAGGTTGTCATGGTGTCACAGTGCTTGTGTTCAAGTAATCCTTATTTTACCTAGAGCCCCAAAGTGCGATTGTCAATTTGTATATCATCAGATTAATTTGACCCACTGTCTGCAGTTTGCTCAACCCTGCTCAAGATAGATATATTTTACACACACATATATATACACAATGTAGTATGGCTGCAAAGGTATATAAATAAGTAAATGAAACAGGGTACAAAGCCCACATATAGGAATGGTTAATTTATGAAAAACAAGGTACAGCAAACACATAGTAAAGATGATTCTGGGCATCTGCATATAGAGACAGGGGAAAATGGAGCATAACTTCACATCAGACCAAAATCCTATTCCAAGTCAAAGATACTAAATGTGGAAGTCAAATCAATACCATTTATAGAAGATAGCATAAGAGAAAATCTTCATGAATTTGAATTAAGAAAACATCTCTTAGGTATACTAAAAATGAAATATAATAAAAATAGATAAATATGATTACACTGAAAGTCCATGAGTCTCTGGTGTGGCTCAGTGGATTGAGTGACAGCCTGCAAACCAAAGGGTCGTCAGTTAGATTCCCAGTCAGGGCACATGCCTGGGTTGTGGGCCAGGTCCCCAGCAAGGGGCACACGAGAGGCAACCACACAATGATGTTTTTCTTCCTCTCTTTCTCTCACCCTTCCCCCTCTCTAAAAATAAATAAATAAAATCTTTTAAAAAGAAAAGAAAATCCATGAAAATATTCCATTAGAGTAGTAAAGAGGTAAGACACATGTTGGAAGAGGGTACTTATTTGCAATAAAAAACTGACAAAAAATTTGTACCCAAAATATAGATATATTTCAAATATATTGTATTGATTATAAATATTACAGTTGTCCCATTTCCCCCCTTTTATTCCCTTCTGCCCCACACAGCCCCCACCCACATGACCCCACTTAGTTTGTGTCCATGGGTCATACACCATGGAGAGTTCTCTGGCTTCTACATTTCCTACACTATTCTTAACCTCCCCCTCTCTGTTTTCTACCTACCATTTATGCTGCTTATTCTCTATACCTTTCCCGCCTCTCTCCCCGCCACTCCCCTCTTGATAACCCTCCATGTGATCTCCTTTTTTGTGGTCAAGTTCAAGGAGTTCATCATCACCAAGCCCTTATTATATGAAATGTTAAAGGGATTTATCTAAGAAAAAGAAGATTAAACATATGAACAGTAAAATGACAGCAAACTCACAGTTGTCAAAAACCACACCTAAACCAAAAGCAAAAGCAAACTAAGCAAACAACTAGAGCAAGAACAGAATATATATATAAAGAAACTCTTACAAACTCACAAGGAAAATACAGAAAATTCAATGGCAATATAGGTTAAAGATTTAAACATGTACTTCCTAAATATATATTCAAGTGGTCAATTAAAATTTGGAAAACAAACTCAAAGTCATTAGTCAGAGAAATACAAGTTAAAAGTGTATGAGGTTATTACTACCACCCACAGAACTATTAAAAATAAAATGACCAACAGGTGTTTTAAATAATGTGGATACATTATTATGGATAATGTGGATACATAGTTTTGAGAGTATAAACATTGGTTTCGATAATCCCTTTAAAAAACTGACTGGCATATTTTATAAAATTGAACTTACACATAACTTCTGAAGCAGTAATTCCACTCCTAGGTATCCTCCCGCCCCGCAGAAAAACAACATGTGCATATGTGTACCAGGATACATATTCCTAATGTGAAGAAAAAATATATACATAAATAGGAGAACGGAACAATAATTTTGGAATTTTATTATAGTAACATATTTTACAGCAATGAAAATAAGTGAAGTACCCAACCACATGAATGGAGCATGAAAGTATATTATTGAGAAAGAAAAATGTGGTTCAAAACACTGCATACAGTATGATACTATTTATAAAGCATAATCACACTAAACAATATAGTGTTTACTTATATATACATATGTGACAGAATACTTTTAAATAGGAAGGAAGCTGTATTTATAGGATGTGGGAGACATATTAATTTTGAAGAGGAAAAAGAGTTGGTTTATGAGACAGACACAAAGGTAAATGAAGTAGATGGTAATGGTTTATTTTCTGGGTTGAGTGTTGGTTTACTATTATATAATACTATTATGCACTAGAATTTATGTAACTGTTATATGTATTATTTTGTATGTTTTAAATGTTACACCAAAAAGAGATAATGAAGAGCCCTGGCTGGTGTGGCTCAGTGGATTGAGCGCAGGCTGGAAACCAAAGGGTCCCAGTTCGATTCCCAGTCAGGACACATGCCTGGGCGGCAGGCCAAGCCCCCGGTGAGGGCCATGTGAGAGGCAACCATACATTGCTGTTTCTCTCCCTCTCTTTCTCCCTCCCTTCCCCTCTCTCTAAAAATAAATAAATAAAATCTTTAAAAAAAGAGATAATGAAGAAAAAGAGTGAAGAAATAACATTCTAGGATTCTAGGCCAAAAAAATATATATATATATATGAGACAGCCCCCCACCCTTCAAGACTTAGAAGCAATATGAAGTATCAAAGGAATTAAAAGAAGGCAATTGGACAGCCATGAGCAGAGAGAGGAGGAGACTAAAGTGGTTTGGTGAGGTTAGAGGAAGTTTTCAAGTCTATTATTTTACTCATTTCCATAACCACCCTGGAAAGAATTCCAGGCGGCCATTATTCTTCATGTTTTGCAGAAGCAGAAACAGAAGTAAAGGAGGGGGAAAAGTGAATGGACTCTTTAGCAGCGCTGAGAAAATCAAAAATGCTTGCTGAGAAGGAATCTAGCCAGAAGCAAACTGCATCTGGCTGCAGAATCTCATGAGCTTGAGCTTTTGAGCTTAAAACAAGCAGGTGTATAAAGCCCATGCAAGGAGAAGTTAAACCAGCCAGACCCTTTCCTCTGCTGAAGACAGTGGGAATCAGTGAATGTCTGAGTGCTCAATACTAGGCTTCTTGCCCCTAATTGTAATTATGACCCCAAAGGGTTGTCATTCAGGTGTATATATCCCTCCCAGGCAGAAAATCAGAAGATTCCTCTCTGAAAAAAACAAAAGTCACAGAAAAAATACTTGTAATTGCTAATATTTGAAACTGTCTCAGTGGAAAACCCTGATCTTCATCTTATCGGTCTACATAAATAATTCATCAGTTGACATAATTTCTATTAAGTTTTTAATGTCTCAGTCTGAAATGGAAACAAATAAACTTTGAGAAGGTTTTTGCAAAATGAAAGACAAAAGAAAGCATAATGTATACAATGCAAGAAAGATAAATCTTTTAAAAATATATATATCCTCAGAGAGCAGAAGATATTGTGAAACAATAAATAAGAACATGAAATAAGAACAGAATGTTATATAAATGGAACATTAAGAGAATAAGAAAGAGTTTTTGGAAATGATGAAATATTATAATAGAAAGAAGAAATCCAAAGAAAATTTGGGAATTAAAATTGAGAAATTAACTCATACATAAATGAATAAGCCAGAGAAAGATAATAGGAATATTCTTCCCTGAGAAATGCATAGAAATGTAGGAAGCTCACTCAGTCCTTTATTTTCTCATGCCTTTACTGGAATGGTACCTGATTAGTAAGTTTTTCTCTGATGAATCTACTTAATATTTCAATTTACCCTCTTCCCTCTGGAACCCTCTATTACTAAAACTCGCTTTTTTCCTCCATCAACCATATGGCATAGTATGTATTATGTTTATATGTTGTTTGCATCCACCTACTGTGATGCATTTTTCTTTGTTGTTGCTTTGTTCACTGTTATAGTCCCACAACTAGAACACTGCATAAATTGGAAAGGGGAGAAAGACAAACAAGATCTAAGAATGTAAACTATGAAACTTAGATTTAAAAGGGAGGGAAGTTTGCTAATTTACTATAGGGGCTCAAATGTTGAGCCCCTGTAGTAAATTGTTCACTTCAAGTCTTCTAACTTAAAATCCAGAACTTTTATCTGGTTATTTTTATACATTTTATCTTTTTATTGACTTTCTCTATTTGGTGACATACCATTCTCATAATGTCCTTTAGTTTTTAGATATGGCTTCCTTTACTTCCTTGATCATATTTAAAATAGCTAATTTAAATGATTTCTCTAGTAAGTTTGACAGTGGGCTTCCTTAAGGAAAATTTCTATTGACTACATTTTATTTTTCTGGGTTGGGATATACTTCTTGTGTGTTTGCATACCCCTTAATCCTTAAAGGGGTAAGCTGAATACTGGACATTTTAAATAATATAATGTGGCAATTTCAGAAATCAGATTTCTCCCTACCACCAGGGTTTTTGTTTTTTCTGTGTGTTTCATTGATTTTGCTGCTGTTTGTGTATATGTCTGTGTGTGTGTGTTTGTGTGTGTGTGTGTGTGTGATTTTCATAAAGTGATTCTATAAAGTTTACATTTTTGTTATGTGTGGCCACTGAGGTCTTTGCTAGCTTAGCTAGGTCACCAATCAATTATTGCCCATTTTGTAGATGACTAGAACTGGTAACAGATAGCCTTTGCTGATGAGCTTTGCTTATATTTGCTGGGGTACATTTCAGTTATCAGGCAAGCAGTTTACCATTCTGTCTTAGCCTTCACTTTCTGCTTCAGCAAGAAGTCTCAGGTCAGCCAGAGATAAAAATTTAGTGTGTTCTCCAGTCTTCTCTATATATGCACATAGCCCTGGCTACGTAAGATCTTCAGTATTTGTATGCAGTTTTCTAGATTCCCTGGAACATATCTGAGATTATCAAAGCCTATTATGAATATCACATTATTCAGCTTCTCCTTTAAATTTTTTCTGTGGCTATTGCCTGTCCTAACTATAATCACTATTATCAGATGGGTGAGATATTAAACAATTGCCACCAGCCAATGCCCCCAGGGAAAGATTCTTCATTCAGAGCAACTGTTTGTAGAACACCCAAGGTTATAGAAAAGTAAATTTCTACAAGAAAGTAGGTTTCAGTTTATTTTACAGATTGTATACATAAATTTAGTTAGAAAATTAATAAATCTCATCTTCATTTAGTGCAGGTTAAGTGTAACTCCATTACTAATTCATACCAAAAATACATCTCTTACTACAGTCTAAGAGAATTAGCCTCAAATGTCACGTTTAACAGCATTAGCTCTCAAAATACCACAATTGGTTATGGAGAGGAAATACATCACAGATGTTCACAAAACCTACCTAACCCTACCAACATGATAGTTCAAAAGAGAAAACAGTTGATTTCCTAAAGTAAAAGGCTTTTGGAAACAGAATGAACCTAATGAAATGCAAAATCCTTACTAACAATTAATAAGCCAAAGATTCTCAACTCAGCTATAGCTAAGAAGCAAGAAAAAGTAACTTTTAACAGAATACCTGCCAGCTACCTATAAGTTACCCCTAAAAGTTATTAAAAACCAATAAATATTGTTTTAATTGTAAAATGTAGGGAACTTCAGAGCACTTGAGAGACAATATAAGATCTTCTTCTTGCAGTTGCAGTTTATTAAAAATATTGTGAAACAAGGAAAAATCAAGCACAGTAAAGAGTACATATTGCCTCATTTTCACATAGACATACATTCCTGTGGCTGCAGCCACCTCTGTCACTTACACTCAGATAGCCCGACTGACCATTATGCAATTAAGTCAAAAACTTTTATTAATGTTAAATCAGATTGACCCATATAAATGTAATAAGTCATTTTCAAATCCCTTAAAGCTATATTCTTGCCACATATAGAAAGTGTTTAGTAAATGTTAAAATAATACTATCATTACCTTTTGAATTTCTACTAACTTGACCCCTGACTATACCATGGAGTTAAAATTTGATCAAAATCGCTTTAAGTTATATAAGTGTCTGCTGATTTCAGGAAAGAATATCTGATAAAATTGACCTGATTCTTAGTGGCAGCTACTCAGCCTGCAGTAAGAATTATTGGAAAATTGAATGATTTGCCAATCGTCCAAACTGCTTACCATTATATGAGAAGAGCAGCAGCATAAAATTGTGGTTCAAAGGAAATAGCTCTGGACCTCAGCTCCCTCTTGGATAAACAGTTGAGGTGGGTGATCAGCTGATGTCAGGCCTCCCATCCAGTTAGGAAATTTAAGAGTATGTTAGATACAGAGCATTCTACCTACTCCAACAACCTGCTAATTACTATCATTCTCCAATCCATTCTCCATCTCCAAGCCCAAAATATGTTTTATCATGAAGCTTGATTATCCCATTTTGCTATTAATACCTCTTAATGTACTTACCATTGCCTTTAGCATTAAATTTAAAAGCTTAATATCATACACAGGAATTATATAAAAGCACTCATGACAAAGGTAACAGGCATAGCCTATGGAGCTAAATGGCCCAGATTAAAATTTGGGTTGTGCGTGTTCCTAGCTGGATGAGGTGAGCAATTACTTAAGTTATCTGAATCTCAGATGTTTCATCTAGAAATTAGAACAAGTAGTAATATTTACCTTGTGGGCTTGTTTTATTAAGTGAAGATAGATAGATGACAGATAGATAGATGATAGATAGATAGATAGATAGATAGATAGATATGCATTCACAGTGATGTTGCAAGAACACTTGGTAGAACAGTACTTAGCACACATTAAACATTCTGTTTTAGTTCTATAATTTAATTGTTTTCATTATGTGTTTTTGCTCCCTGTTTACCTTTCCAATCTTTTCTCATGCCATTTATCCCTCACTATGCCCCAATGACACTAGATTACACTTTGCTCTTCAAACATACCATAGTTTTCCTGGTTCCTTTGCCTGATGGGCACACTGCCACCTATATGTGGTTAACAGCTCACCTTCAGTCTCATCTATGATCTTCCTCATGGAGGCCTTCTACTTACGTTTCCTTCATAAAAGTTGTCAAGATTATTATTAACCACTTGTGTGATTATTTGATTTCTCTCTGTCTTACAGGCTTGACTGAAAACTCTCTTATGACTAGCACTGTATGCCCTCTGCCAGTGGATGGGATGAATGATTTAGTGGAAGTCATCATATGACTATGTTTTGAATAAGAAAATAAAATAACAAGAGACACGTATAAAGAAGGTTACTTTAAAAGAAAAAATGGGCGACAAGGATGATGGCATAAGCTTTTAAAAGAGCAAGCTTTCCTTATGGCATCATTTTACTGACCTCAGAACATTCCCTGGGCCCCCAAAGATCATCCTTGCCTTGACCTTAGCAGGTTGTCATTCTAGTCCCAGCTGTTCTCATCTGCTTACTCCTTTACTTCATGTAATTTAGCATCCACTCTGACTTTCACACCCTAGAACTCTTTTTATCCTATTCCTTTGGTAAATCCTTCTGGATAGCATTTTTACTCTCATACAACTTAGCTGTTTACACACTTGGCAGTCTTGCACTGTGCTATTGTTTGAACTCCCCATGTCCATACCTAAACACACTCTCTCTCTCTCTCTGTCTCTCTGTCTGTCTGTCTGTCTGTCTGTCTGTCTCTCTCTCTCTCTCTCTCTCTCTCTCTCTCTCTCTATATATATATATATATATATATATATATATATATATATATATATATATATATATATATACCAGATGTACCAAGACATACTCTGACAGAAAAAAGAACAAGGGAATAATATCAGAGTTAGCAATCACAACTCAACTACTAGGTCTAAGATAGGTGACATAATTATAAGTCCCAGAGGGACAGCTTTGATTGACACTGGTGCAGAAATTGAATCTGAACATAGACATCCAGGGGAACATATGAGGTAAACTGAGAAATTTTGGAGGAGCTAATGTAGGTCAAGCCATGCCCCAGCAAATGGCACAAAAGCATGTAGAACACACCCTTTTTTCCTTTATACTTTGGTCTACAGCTGACCCTATATGTCAACTTCAAACAGTAGATTGAGCAGGAAATCTATCTCTCTCATTATCTGAAGCTATCTCAAATTTGACAGTAAATGTAACCCATGCATATAATCTGGGACAAGGGATTATTCCTAAAATGTTCAGTTTCTGGTTATTTCTCATACTCAAGTTGTCTGAGGAGTTTTGGGGCTCTATTCTCATAATCCCCCTGGCAGGTTTTGCACAAATGACTTTGCTTTTTGTTTTTGCTTTTAATATAGAATTTTTGCCTAAGCCTTAGTGGGATAGAGTTCCTAAAGTGAAATAGGAACTCTAAAAGTGATCATCTTTCTAATCACTTTAGAGGTAGACACCGTCTTCTTGAAGCCTAGTGGCTTTGTTTTCACTTCCTCTCTATGTTATTCAATGTATCTGCACCAAACATACCCAGGAAAAAGGTAGACAACATATCTACACAAAACATATTTGGTAAGGGTAATGAAGTTGTATAAAACTAACACTACATTTTTAAAACTCCCTTTAAAATGTGCTTCTATGTCCATAATACCTTGGGTCTTTGAAAGAAATGGTTAAAATTGTTTAAAAAATCAAATCAAGGAATGTGCCCAAGGAGGTCACATGCTCACAATTCCTATGTGTATTGTTAGCTCTACCCCTTTCATCAGGTTTGTGTGTTTGGGGGATTTTCTGGGCACATATATGGCCTTGGCCAATACACATGCCCACATATTTTTCTAGTTATTTTTTTCTATGTGTCTGACCCTTGTAAGGTCCTACCATCTTCCTGTTGATTTTATATTTTTATCTAGTCAGTACTACGCCTACAACCCACTTTAATATATGACTGAGAAAGAACTAAACAATGAATTATGTATAAGATTTGCAACAGACAATGAAATTTGTGGAGCTCAAAATTTGTTGAGATCTTCTGAGATATATATACATATTTTCTTCTATAAATAAGCACTGATAAATCCTTAGCATAGGCTTAGAATTAAGAAGATCTTTAGAACACTGAGCACACACAATGACCCCCAGCAGTGTGGCACAATGAATAGTCTTGATCTTGTTAGGGAGGCATAGGTCCTGGTCCATAAGCAAAGGTTTAGCTTCCTCATCTGCAAAATAAAGGAGGAGTGTATATGTATCAGGCACCTACTATTTGGTCACCATCCTAAATGGAGCATCAGCAGCACTAAAAGGCATGTCATTAGCTTCAGTATAAAAATGAGGAAACTGAGGCATAAAGTTGTTTAAACCTTCCACTTAAGAAGCAGAACAGAATTTAGTACTAGCCCTATCTGAACCCAAAGATCATGATCTTCACCACACAGTATCCTAACAAATGTGATAGTAAGAAATACCATATATGAGAACAGATTACACATTGGAAAGTGTTATACAAATATGGAGTTTAATAACATTGGCCCTTCTGAGGTCTAGGCATGAAAATTCAGGGCTGGGTGGCTTGTTTTCATGACTTTGTGAGTTCTATCTCCCAGTAGATGATTAGTTTGCGAGCACTATCTTTTTTTTTTTTTGTATAGTACATTTCACAGAGTGAGAACTCAATTAATATTAATAACTAATTATGCTTTGCTGTTTCTACTCTTTCACATTTAACCTCAGGATCTGTTCTATGTAATTAAAATCATCCAGTGTAAATTCTATATGAAGTACAATTCTTGTAAAGTATAAAAATTTGGAAGAGCATTAGGATATCTTTGCTAATATAGGAAGATTTTATCAATATCTCATTATTATTTTCTATTTCTTTTCTTTATTATTAGAGCTAAAATTACCTATTGCAGGGGTTTAATGTAATATGAAGCCAAGCAACTATTTAAAAAGGAAAATTAAGGCATTTTGAGCTACTTTCCTTGTTAGTTATAGCTTAAGCAGATATTCATTCTATAGATCAAGGGTTTTTAACTTATTATCATTATCCTTATTTGACTTACTATGGAGCCAGTATGGCCTCTGTTTCCAAAATATATTACTTAACTGTATAATACATTTTAAAAGTAAATAATCCCAGAAATCCATAAAAACATACCTCCATTAACATATTACTTTTAAAAGATCATTTTTCCTCATCTTTAGATTGTTCTTAATTTCAATTTCTCTGGTTAAGTTTTTCTTGATTTTTTCTTTTGTTGATTATGTTCCAGTTAAAGGTGAGATCATATGGTTTTTGTCCCTCACCGCCTGGCTTATTTCACTTAGCATAATGCTCTCCAGTTTCATCTAAGCTTTTGCAAAGGGTACAAGCTCCTTCTTTCTCTCTGCTGGGTAGAATTCCATTGTGTAAATGGACCATAGTTTCTTGATCCACTCATTTGCTGATGGGCACTTAGGTTGGTTCCAGCACTTGGCTATCGTAAATTGTGCTGCTATGAACATTGGAGTGCATAGGTTCTTTTGGATTGGTGTTTCAGAGAGAAGGGTTTTCAGGAACCACTATAGAGGACACATGAACAGAACCAAGGGGGAGTATGGAAGCAGGGGAGGGAGGTGGGTTTGGAGGAGGTGGGGGGAAGGGAGGGGAGATGATGCAGACAACTGTAATTGAACAACAATAAAGTAATTTAAAAAAATAAAGCTTAAAATGATAAATATGTGGTGAAAAAAAGATCATTTTTAATACTACCTCCTTAGGTAATATTATCTAACAGGATATAAGGGATGAAAGTTGTAAAATTATTAAATGTTGTGTCTGGAATCAAAGAACTTCCAGACATAAGGCAATTTATAAGATTATTGTAAGAGGTAGAAAGGAGAATAGTTAAGGTAAAAGAAAAGGCACCACCACCGTGTACAGAGAAAAAATGGGGATCTTGGGATAGAGAAAAGAACTGAGTATGAAGATGGAATAAATTCTATGCAGATATTAAAGATTTCAGATTTTATTTTCACACTTTCTCATTTCATAGCACTTAGGAGGATTGCTGTAATTTGGCTCTCTGGTTTGAAAAGCCCTGTAGATGTCATCTCACACACACTTTGGGATGAACCAGGTAAATAGCAAAACCCTGATGATGATAATAATAATAATAAAACCTGGAGGGAACACTGATGTAATATTTCATGAATATTGCAACCTATTGTTTTCAGAACATTCTACCTAGGGGTCAGTCCTTTCCCCTGATAAAGTGAGAGCAGGATCTGTAACCTGAAAAGTCTGAACAGCACAGAGCGATGATTACTTTCTAGGGCAGTCATAGCCTTTTGCGTGTACTGGAGGACAGACATGTCTTAACTTCCAGCATCTCACACACCTGCAAAAAAGAAAATAAGACAAAATAGTATGTAGAACCATATAAATTCAGCTGAAAAACTGCAGAAAGAGACCTAATACAGTCTGCAATGTATCTCTCAACCTAACCTCTAACAGGGTAGAACTCCAAATTTTTCTTGAGCAGACATCAAACCAGAACATCAAAAAGCAATACAAACAGGACCACGATGGAATCATTTGAACCTGATGCTAACAGTATCAGCAATCCCTTAATATAGAGGGACTTTAAAAATTATCCAAATGACTATGTTCACTATTAAAGAAATTATCTACCTATCTATCTATTTATCTAACCATGCACACACACGGTCAGAAGTTAAGTATTTAGCAAGCCATCCATTAGTCATGTCAGTGAGCTTAGGCATCATACTATCCATTTGTAGGTGTGACAATTCTAAGTTAAAAGGATTCTTCCAAGGCTGCTATCTGTGTACACCCATATTCTCTGAGCACACCATGAGTTCCAGCCTCAGTCAGTTTACAAAGATTCCAGGCAGGATTCACAATACTATTTTTCAGATCAAACAAAAATGTTTTGGGTGTAAAAACATTATTTAAAAATTAATATAAAGGATGAGAGTCACATGCCTAACCAATGGGTCAATATACATATAGCATTTGAAGTGAACAATTAAAGACTCACAAATCTTCCTTCTAAACAAATAAAATTCTAATGGAAACCAAAGTAGTAAACATTTCTACAAAATATTTATAATTTGATATGGTTCGTGATACTGTCTTAAGAAATTCAAGCACAAACTAGAAATTTTAAAATCCAATACATGAGAACATTTATGAGGTCTGAAGATGCTTGAAATGCTAAATATTGAATGCTAAAAAAGAAGTGTCAGGCAAAGAATTTGCTGTCATTCTCAGTGATTCTCTCCCTCACCCACAATATGTCCCCTCACAACCTCACTGTGTGGCAATCAAGTGCAAGGACAAGAGACTGTAAATTCACTCTTTAAATTAGACACCTAAGCAGATCGTTCTCCTTCTGAGGGACATCCTGGCTTCTTCTGCTCTACAAACAAAGTTGCACAGTGAAAACATAACTGTGCATAACCTGGAGACTAGAGGGAAGCATGGGTAGACAAGATGGCTCATCACTAACATGAAGCCAGGTTAGAATTTATTCATTTCCGGATTTGTTGAACCTAAGGTTAAGCAAAAATTTCGGATAGTGATAATCAATAGGCAATAGAAAAATTCTTCTTTATTGTACTTTCTAACTCTTTCTTGAAGTTCTCTCTAAATTACTCTATTCTGCTGTCAAGTTTGGTTAAGGTCCTTATAACCATTTCTTTGAATGGCTGATCAGGCAAATTACTTATCTCTGTTTCCTTAGGGCTCTTTCCTGGAGATTTTTCTTGCTCCTTCATTTGAATGAGTTTCTTCAGCCTTTTTATTTTGTCTGCCTCTCTGTTTGCTTATATGAATTATACAAAATTACAATTTCTCCCAGTCTTGAAGAAATGGCCTCATATTGAAGTGGCCTCTGTGTAGGCCATGTGTGCAGTGTGGTTTCAGCAGGCAGGTAGGAGGCAAGCAGGTGACTAAGACACCCACACCACTAGCCCCCTAAGCAGGAGCAGCTGCATCTGAAGGTCAGGTGTGAATAATAATGCTCTGTTGCTCCTGCTTGCTGCCTTTGTTACTGGCTGAAATATGCTCTTCCTATGCATCCTGAAACCTGCTACAATGACCTTGCTGGTATGCCAGAGCCTGTGGTTAGAGCTCTGACCCATCCTATGGAGGTGGAGGACAACATAAACAATGGGGCTCCTCTGAACCTGGAGAATTCCTGCAATCCCTGGAGAGCTACCACAGTTCCCCAGTTTTCTCATAGAGTCTCTTGTTTGTTGCAAAGAACATGGTCTCCTATAGAAGCAACTTCTGTGTAGGCTTTCTGGTCCTGGTAGTCTGGGGAGACTGTTGGAGCACTGCAGGCACTGGGATGCCTGGGGCACTGGCCTGCCTCCCTGGTGCCTGTGGGGAGGCCCTGTTGTTCCTGCTGGCTCCCTTTATTCCCAGGCAGCAGGCTCCAGGCCAAGCAGACATGAGCAGGTGTGATCTAGCAGGTAGGCCAGAGCACCTGAACAGAGCTCCTCCCTGCCCTAGATGGGTGGAGGGGACATAAACAATGGCACTTACAGGCTCCTTTGGCTCAGAGTCCCACAGCTCCTAGAGGGCTCCTGCAGCTTCTCAGCCTTCTCTATCTGCCTTTTTCTGGTTTGTTCTTCCGAAGCTGTCCATCCAGCCCTCAGTTGTCTCAGGAGGAATCACTCTCTCTATATAGTTTATTTGAGTTTGCTCATGGGGAGGGGGGCAACTTCAGCATCCTCAATGCCATGGCCAACTTGGACTTTCCGCTATTTTACCTTGTTATTTTGTTATGTATATTCAGTTTTCTGACTGATATTATTTTTCTTCTGCCTGAGCAGTATCTTTTTTCTTTTGTTGTTTCTTTTTTAATCCTCACCCTAGGACATTTTTTTTCAATGCTCTTAGGAAGAGAGGACGGGAGAGAGAGAAACATACATGTGAGAGAGAAGCATGGATGAGTTGTCTCCCATAAACTCTGGACCTCTGGACCTGGAATCCTCTGCAGCCAGATTGGGAATTGAACCCTCAGCCTAGGTACGTACCCTGATGGGGAATGGAACCTGTAACTCTTCTAGCCACAAGGGCCAGAGCCTGAGGAAGTTCTTTTCATCTTTCTTGCAGGACAGGTCTGCTGCCAATAAATTCCTTCAGTTTGTGTTTGAAGGGTAATTTCACTGGATATATAATTGTAGGTTGGTGGGTTTTGTTTTTTTTTCTTTCCACACTCCTTTTGCTAATGTAGTTGCTGATGAGACCACCATTGTAATTGTTATATTTGTTCCTTTATAAAAATAGTTCCCGCTTTGCTTCTTTCACAATTTTGTCTGTTTTTCTGCAAGTTGAATATGATATGCCCAAGTGACATTGCTTTTTTTCCTGCTTTCAATTTTTTTAGCTTTTTGGTCTCTAGTTTGTGTTTAATTTTAGTCATTGTTACTTCAAATATTTTTCTGTGAACTTCTTTCTTTATTCTCCTTCTGGCATTATAGATATATAGATATAGATAGATATAGATATATCACACAGACACACACACATATATATTACACTTTTGATATTATCTCAGAGTTCACAAATACTTTATTCTGTTTTTTAAGATTATTTTTTCTCTGCATTTTAATCTGGGAAGGTTCTATTGACCTATCCTCAAGGTCACTGATACTTTCCTTTTTTCTGTTAAGTCCACTGATGATTCTATCACAGGAATTCTTATTTGTTAGAGTATTTTTATTTCTAGCATTTTCTGATCCTTTCTTAGAGTTTTTATCTCTCTGCTTACATTACACATCTTGTATTTGGCCCATTTTTTTCTACTTGATCCCCTAACACTTTATTAATAGTTACTTTAAATTCTCTGATAATTCCCACATCTAAGTCACATCTGGATCTAGTTCAGACGATTGCTTTGTTTATTTAGACTTATTTTCCTTGCCTTTTGGCATGCCTTGTAACTTTTTCCTTAGAACCAGAACATGTTTTTTGTCCACCCCCAAGATAAGGGAAGCTGATATAAATGGGTCTTTTGTGTGATGATTTATGATAATCTGGCTAGGTGTTGTGCTGTATAGCAGTGTCTAGAATAATGTCTTTTCATTCAAGGTCATTTCATTATACTGTTGATAAGATGTCTTAGGAATCTGATTCTTATTTATTTTAATTAGCCTATGGTAAATTTAATTTCCTTGTATATCCTTTTACTTATAGTCACAGAAGGTATTGATGGCATTGAGACGTACTATATTTATTTAATGATTGCTGTAGCTGAAGGCCCCAGAGTCTGTTATTTCTCTTACGTCCATGCTTTTATCTCCTCTTGACTTTGGGGTTCCTCAAGTACTCATCCTCAGACAGAGTCTGTGCTTACAACTCTTTCACCTGTAACCCACCGCTATTATACTGGATGATGGGTGGTAAGGTGTTTGGGAGGAAATTGTTCAATAATATTGTTGTTAAATCTCAGAGTTTTAGTGGGCTCAAGGGGCTGTGATCTTTTCAGGTGTTTCTCAAGGAGTATAGTTTTTTATTTCCCCAACTTCCTACTCCTTTCCTTGGCAGCGACATCCTATTGTTTTGAATAGGAAAAAATTATTTCCTTAAAACCCTGATCCCTTTTGATCAAATTTTCCCCTTTGTGGAGACAAGAGACTGGCATCTGAAATAATTGTCTGGTCAAAACTTTTCACTTAGAGAGTAAGCTTTTGTTGTCGAGGAGGTTCTAGGGTTATTCCACAAATATTCCCTTCTCCTTCTCCTTCCAGAGCTGTAAGGGCATCTTCCTTGGATCTTCATTGTGAGAGCCAAGTAGTATTCCTGGAGGTAAAGCCCAACAAACTGTGAGTCTCCCCCAGGGTTGCAGTGTCGCGAATTCTGGGCAGCAGGGTTCATATGTCATGGCAGGCGCATGAATAAATTCACACGTAATACACTGGACTAGAAATTTTGGGACCTCGCGACCCCTCCATTATCATCTGGGAGAGGCCAGGAGCTATGCCCCAATCAGCTTTTATTGTCCTTTCTCGGGGACATTACATTAGAATGGTCTTCGTTAACTATGCATGGATTGTAGATTTACATTAGGTGGTAAATGCCCAAGATAGCATGTCAAAAGGATAGATATGCAAATTGAAAGACAATAGGCTTGAGGGAACACTGGTCTGAGGACGCTAGGCATGCATTAGCATACGTTCTTTTGATTCAGGGAGAGAGAGGTTTTAGCATGAGCAAGTTTTAACTCTAGGAAATATGCCATCCTGATTTACCCACAGGAAATTCCGCTGTCACACAGGCGGGTCCTGCTTGCCGTCCCATGTTCCATGGGAGTGTTTTTCTCCCTTAGACATGAAACATTAGAGCTACATTTCCCATGGCGAGATGCATGAATTCCCTTTATTGCAGCACCAAGATGTTACTCTAAAGCTGGCCCATACTCAGCCTCCAACAGTCCACCAAAATTACCATGTAAGTGTTGCTACCAAATTCTTCTTCGGTTCCCGTGACTTCTTCTCTAGGTCAGCAAATTCTGACTCTTCAGATGCTCTTGTCTTTCCTTATTTAGGGGTGGCACTTTTCCCTGAGTTCAAGAAAAGTCATTGGTTTTCAGTTTTACAGCTCTTTCTGTTGTAAGGGTGAGAGTGATATCTTCAAAACTCTTTACATATTGGAACTGAAACTTGATGTCCTGTCATGCCATTCCTACTGTGTCTCTAGATATACTTTTTGATTCATCTTAGAATTCAATTTCTAAACTAACGTTAGAACTTACCTTAATATAACCACCTCAATGGGGTCTCCACAATTTTCCTGTCCACTCTGTACCCATAAAGGGTTAGTTGTGCTTTTTTGTGGCTCCCAAAATATCTAAAATGTTAAGACATATTTAGTATAATACTTATTTTTGACTAATGTATATGTTTGCATCTTTCATTGTGACCTATGTATTTGACTCATCTCTGTATCCCAAGTGTTTAAGACACATGCTTGATAAATATTTGTTTAATAGATAATTTCATCATTATGAACTACAAAGCCTAATTTTGTACCTCTCTCCATGGTTACGCAACCAGCATCTCCATGATTTTTGGTCTAGTTAACCATAACCCAATATGGCCTAAGGAAGCTTCATTCACCTGGGTCTGTATTCCTTTCAATTAAAAACTTGTAATTACGTAGACAGCTGCTTCAGGTTATTTATACCAAATATTTGATATGAAGACAACTGAACTTATATTCCTATTTCTCCCACCTTAGTTGATGGTCAAAAAAGATTATAAAATGGAAGGTTTGATCATAACACAAGTCATTTAAAAAAAACATGATGAATTTGACATTTAATTAGAATATAATTTACAATGCAAGTTGCTATACATCACATGATTTTATATAAAACTCATTAAAAATTGTATCCATCTCTCCCTGAGGAGTGGGCTTCTTTGTGGTAAGGGCTGTGTTTTGTCTCATCTTTTGATTCTAAAGCAGCAAATAGAATGACAGGTGGGTATTAGACACTCAGTGAGTCCCTTTCATAAGTGGACATTAATCAATTAGCCTAATGTTCAAAATAAACTGTTTTCTCTTTTCTTGTCAGTATCATAATATTATTACTGTAAATGGCACCTCATATTTAAAACTCTATTAGATGTCTTGATGCTAAGAAAGTCATCTCCTCTGACCTGCTAATAACTAGCTCCAAATAGAATGTCACTTTCTGAGCCTGTACATAGGGACCATCATTTGGGAACATGAAGGCATGCCAGGCTTTATTGTAAAACACAGTGGCTGTATTCCCCATACACATATGTTCTTCCACGTTAAATTTCTCAATTGTTTCACAAATAAAAGCAGTGCTTTTCATGAATCTGCCAGAAGTTTACAATTTGAATTATTTATGGATAATTTAGGTCCTGGGGTAATTTCCTGCTTGAATATTTCATGTAATTGACTGTAAATATGGAAGCAGAGAGAATTGTTGGGTTGATTTTTCTCATTCTGAAACAAATCTGGGCTTTCAGATTATATAACTTCCCTTAGGAATATCATGGAAATGAATGTGTTGAATTGCTATATCCAGTGACTAGAAGCTGCAGTTGGATAATTTTTTAATTTTTTATTTTTTAAATATTTTACTATCTGCTTCTGTTTATCTCAATTTCAGTCTCTATCACTCATAACTATGTTTTTCCAGCAAGCTAGCAAGGCTGATCACATAGGAATGATTCATCACAGTAGAGAGAACTTTATTTGTCAACATTTATGATTGACTAATATTTCAGAAAAAAAGATGACTTCAATATACAAGTAACAGTGTTATAAAATTTTCTAGCAATGCAAGATCAAAATAATATGAAGATAGAATAAGACACTGTGAAGGGGGGTAGCTTCTTTGAACATGGAAAGCCAAAAGACTAATTTGAAGTATTTGTAGTAGTACTTATTTCAACCAAATTCAGAGGTACTTCAACTATAGTCTTAATTGTTTCTTTGTCATGGCTCAGTTCAAGCTCACATCTTCTTTCATTTTTTGGAGTCATAGCAGGTGGCTGGCTCTCTCTTCCTTCCCTTCTTCTCTTCTCTTCTCTTCCTTTTCCTTTCCATTCCTTTCCTTTGTTTTCTTTCTATTTTTTTAGGTTGATTTAACTATTTTATTTAAAGAAGTATTCTGAAGGTCATATATGGAAAAATATAAAGCATACATATTTATTTTTAAAGTATATTTTATTGATAGACTTATCAAAATAACAGAACTGGTTTTGTAGTGCTACTAGTGAGTGTATTCTGCATAAATGTGGTTTATCTTCAAACCTGAGCATATTACCTTAACATCAAAAAATGATAATAAAAAATACAACCTGTATTAGTTTGAATTTTAATAGACCACATCTTATTTATTGAAGAGTAAGTTCTTCTATTTGCCTCTTCAAGGAAGTGCTTGAGCAGATATGCATGCCATAGCCACATAGTTTCTAACCTGGGTTCCAGAGACCTTCAAGGTCCCCATAAATAGGTCAACATTTTAATATAGTTGTCTTATGTTTGAATCCCATTTTTTATACGCATTTAAAACCATTAACCTGGTAAGGGCTGCTAAAAAAAAAAGATCATAAGCACAAATTAATGGCAAAATTAAAAATCTCTTTTTGACTGTTATGGAAGCAGATAATGTATTATCTTATTTTCTAAATAGAATCAACTAATCCATTCTCTAACTTTACCCTGTATATATAGTATAATTATTATTTTTTAAATATTTAAATATAGTTGGTGGACAATATCATATTAGTTCAAGTATGCGGTATTGTGATTTGACATTTATATACTTTACAATGTGATCATCGCACTAAGATTAGTAATCATCTGACATCACGCAAACTCATCACAATATTGTTGACCATATGCTTCTTCGCCTTTTTCACACACCTCATTGGCGATCATCAGTTTGATCTCCGTTTCTATGAATCTGTTTTTGTTTTGTTTGTTCATTCATTTTTTTATTCCACATGTACACAAAACCATATAGTATTTGTATTTATCTGACTTATTTCACTTAGCATAATACCCTATAGGTCCATTCATGTTGTTGCAAATGGCAAGATTTCATTCTTTTTTATTGCTGAGTAATATTATATATATATACACATATATATACATATACACATATATATACATATACACACACACACCACATATCTTTATTGATTCACCTATTGATGGATACCTAGGTTGCTTCCATATCTTGTCTATTGTAAATACTGCAGTGAGGAACATAGGGAAGCAAATATCTTTTTTAATGTGTTTTTTTCCTCCAAATAAATACCCAAAAGAGGAATTGCTAGGTCATATGGTATATCTATTTTTAGTTTTTTGAGGAATGTACATACTGTTTTCTTTAGTGGCTGCCTCAATCTGCATTTCTATCAATAGCATATGAGGGTTCCCTTTTCTCCACATCCTCCATAATACTTGTTTGTTGACATATTGATGATGGCCATTCTGACAGGTGTGAGATGATATCTCATAGTGCTTTTGATTCGCATTTCTCTGATGATTAGTGATGTTAAGCATCTTTTCATTTATGTTGGCCATCTGAATGGGAAAAATTTAAAAGGATTTAGGAAACAGATTTAAATCTATTTTAATGCACTGTGTCTCCTACTTTCCAATAATTCCCATGCATCTCTTTTAGGTGAAGGCATTTTATGTGTCTTAACAGGTACATCTGTTCTTCTAGGCTTAATTTATTACTTAACATCCTTTAATAATATAGCATTTTATCTGATTAGACACTGTCCTCTTGTTAATTGTTTTTCAACTGTGTACCATGATCTATTTCTAGGTTATGAAATCAATTTAAGGGATCATGACCATTATTAATTTTTAAATAGACTACAATAGAATAGAACACAATAGAGCAGAATAATATAGAATAACTTGTCAATTCTATCATACGAATTAAAGGTAAATATTGTTCTGTAAAAAGTTTCATGTGTGAGACAAGAGGGGGTTAGAGAAAAGAGTTATTACATGTATGTGTATTGCATTGAAATGTAAAATATTTGGGAATGTCAGATAAATTATGATGGAGCTTAAAGAGAATTAAGAAAATTTAGAAGCAAACAGATAACAGGATATGGGAAGGTAGGAACAATAGCATCTAAGGATTGGCAACAAATGGTATCAAGTATTAATAACATTAAGTATTGTTATTATACCTGATTTTCTTGAATGCTTACTATGTGCCAGACATTGTTATAAAAATTTACATAAATTAACTTATGCAATGTTCCCAATGATGCTTTAACTCAAGTAGATAGTATTATTATTACCATTTTAGTATTCAGAGAACTAAGGTACAGATATACTTAGTAACTTGACCAGTAATATTTTTAAGCCTGGTGAGTGGCCAATTTGGGATTCAAACGTAGGCTCTCCAACCATAAAGTTTATGCTCTTAAACCCAATAGTAAATTGCTCCTCATGTTAAATGAGATTGAAACATAAAGAAAAATGAGAACTGTCTACATCAAATTTATTTTTAGGGACGACTACATAAAACACTGTTCCCTAAAATCATTTTCACACAATGGTCAGACATACGAGTTCAGAGCATTTAGTACCTAACCCATTCAATATTGTAAATGAGGATTTTTTGCAGAAGGCTTTAAAACTGTCTACAGGTTAATGAGCTTGAAACAATACAATGGAGACTTGTAAAAGAACTGTACTGGCTGACTAAAGAGCTATAAATTTAGCTCCTTTCAAGTTGACATGTTGTACAACTCAGATTTCCCAATGTATTGACTTTTAAAATGACGATGAGATTTAGGAACATTTACTTAAATGCTTTTAACTTTCTTCACAAAGGCGCTAAGCTCATTAGAAATACAAACAAAACTAAAATTACTCTTTGGAACTTCAGGCAGCTGAAGAAGGCTGGTGCTGCCAATGCAGCAACCCAAAGTAAAGAGGAAGTGATTCAGTTTGACAGTTTCCTAAACATATACATTCACTGTATAATGATGCTTCTATTAGCTTTCATGAGTGTAGCCCTCAAGCATCACTAACAAGAAGCCAAGGCAAGCCAAGGTGAACTGGCCAGAAGGTTTCCAAGCTGCTGCCTTCAACCTCACGGGAGCTGATCTCGTCCATCTCTCTGACATGTGCTCTCTGCATATCAGAAAATGCTGTTGATCATGTCAAGTATTCATGAATCTAGTGATTTTTTTTTCCTTCACCAAATGTTTTAGTCTTTCTAGATCTTTGTCAGTGGTGTCACAGCCGAATGAACAATTCCTGGTTTCCTGAATTTCCCCAGAGATCTAAACTGTCAAATCTATGTTCATCATGGAACCTTAAACTTAAGGAAAATAATCTGATTTTAATCATGATTTTATATATAAAATGAAATGTCTTTAGATATTTTAGTTTTATGAATTTGTTCCTTCATTAATTTAGTTAATGTGATTTTGCTAGAATGATTGTAAATCCTCCTAATGAAATTTTCATGTTTTACTTCCCTGCCTTTCCTTCCTCCCCATTCCCTTTTATTTTTCCTTTTTTTAATTTGTTCTTTCTTTATTTCTTTTTTTTTCTCTCTCTCCCTTTCATCTTCATTCCTACTCTCTCATTTTTCCTTTTTTTTAGTCTTTTCTTCCACTCAGCATTTATTAAAAAACTGCTGTGTGGCAGACACCATGGGTGTTACTAGGGATGCAGACGTCCTTGCCTATAAGAGACTTGCCTTGACCTCTTGCTAGTCATTCTCAATCATGAAATATGTAGCTTCCTTCCTTCATTGCTTTCAACATCACCTCTGTCCACCTGTCTCCTGTGCTCTGTGTGTGCTGGCTGATTTGTGCCAGAGTGCTGGGTGTGCCCAGTGGGTTTATCTTATCTCATATGCTTGGAAATGAGAATTAACTAGATTTATAACTTTGACATTGCTTCAGTAGAACGAAAATTGGCCTGAGCTTAATGGAATCTACAATGAAAAAGGAAGGAGAGGGCTTGGAATTCAGTCCTGCAGTGTGATGCTGGGGAGGCAGAGTTTCCACTATTTAACCTGCTGCGGTCCCTCACTGACTGTCCAGTTGCTTGAGATTATGTGTGTCTTAGCAGGAGTAAAAGCTTTGGCTGCATATTTTTAAAATTTATTGAATACATATTGGTAGTATTGAACACACATTGTCCCTTATCACTCTTCACCCCAGTCCATTCTTTACATAATTATTAAAGTCACCTTTAGACACACAAATCTAATTATGTTGCTGCAATTATTAACTTGTGGCATCTGATTGCCTAAATGTACAAGGCAAAAGTTTACTAGCTTTGAATGTTAGACACCCATATTGCAACCCCTGCAATCTCTACAATTTATACTCTATTCTAAATAGAAAGATCTATGTATAATTTCCTGAAGTTTCCATGTGATTTCATATGATAAATGAGGTGGAGAATTTAAGTACTCATGGGCAGTCTCTCATTTATCAATCTTTCAGATTATGATGATTGAAACCAGAATAATTTTTAATGAGCTTGGCTATTTATTTATGTATGTATACATGCTTATTTACTTATAGATTGCACCAATAAGAGAGATCAAGCAGTGTCTCTTTGTCTAACTTATTGCATTTAGCATGATGCCTTCACAGTCCATGCATGTTGTCACAAGTGGCAAGGTTTCATTCCTTTTCCTTTTTATGACTGAATAATACTCCATCGCATACACACATATACACACACAGTGGAATATGTACGTGGTACACACACACACATATACACATAGCACAATTTCCTCACTCATTCATTGATATACACCTAATTTGCTTCCATATCTTGATTATTGTAGGATTTTTAAAAGTGAAAATAATGCATTACCAGGATAGAATGCTCATATTCCCTGGTTAGTCCACTTCCCTTGTAGAGAAAAGTCTATATAAATTTGAAAATTGTAATCTGAAGGTAGCTTTAAAAGCATTACTAAATCCAGACAAGGGGAATGTAGATTTCTGCTTCACCCATTTATCTGAAGATAAAGTTGTCATTAGGATAAGAGAGGTCATATCCCTGAATATTTGTCTAAATGGTCACTCTACTGTTGATTTCTTCTATGCTATGCTTTTTCTGTTTTCAAGGCTGATTTAAAAATTAATGCAGTGGTAGCAGTATTTTTGCAACAATAATAATACAGGCAGAGCCATCAGTGACAGTATTACAAATCCTGCAGCATCATCAGAATAGCGGCAGTAAAAATAGTGCCATCTTAACTAATAATATACGAGTACTTGGGGTCTTGTTGATAGCAGGTGTTGATACCGTCAGCAGCAGAAGTGGAGGCAGCATAGAAAGAGGGGCAGACGTAGCATATCTCACTGCATAGGAATCCAGACTCGAGCCAAACTGCCTGAATGAAACACCAAGTCTTCTACTTACTGGCTCTGTGACCCTGGGAAGGTTCTATCATACTTCTGTGCCCCAGCTTCTTTGTAGAATGGTGCCTATATTTTAGTTTGGTTGTGAAGATTAAAAGAATTATTATACATAAAGGAGAGGCATGGTATAGGGGAAGGGGCCAGGCTCCTACAGGCAGGGTATGAATTATTCTATATTCAAAGAAAGGTGCTGAATCAGACTCCCCTTTGCCATGTCTACAGTGCACTGCTGCACCATGAGAGTAGGTATTAGATCTAGAGAATCAAGGCTGAGTTTTTTAACTGACGTTCTCTATATTAGTCAGGGTCTGGCCAGAATATTAAAACCACTCTATGTATTTTAGTAGAAGGGAATTTAAAACAGTTCATTGATTACATAGGTGATCATAGAAATGAAACCCCAAAGGAGGTATCACTGGGATTAGCACTGGGAGGAAGTAGCTACCATGAGAGGCTGGGAAGATACTGTTTCCAGAATCTGGAAGTGAAGGCCATCCTGTAAGAGCCAGATGCTCAGCTGAGGGTGAGGTTTGGCTGAAGGGAGATGAGTCACAGAGAGTGGGACTAAATCAAGGAGCCATGGAAGCAATATAGGCACTGCTGAGAGATACCACAGGAGGCAGAAAGAGAGAGCAGAAGAAATGCTTTGACTTCTCCCTGGCTCTCACCTCTGCTCTTCCTCCAGTGCTTTACAATGGCTGGAAGTCCTTGGCAGACAGATAGCAGGGATGGAAATGAGGACAAAATGGCATTGACCAAAAGTCTTCTTTCTTTAGACATGTTCAGACATTAAATTTCATTAGCAGGAATTTGCATAATTAACTCTGTTCAGGATTCTGCATTCCTTGTAAGTTTGATCAAACTTATATATCTATCACATTTTAGGACCTCTATCAAAGAAATTTTAAATGCAGGATACATAAAGTTATGGGGAATCCAGTCCTCTTTTTTCTTCCTTATGAATGCATGTTCCCCAGGCCTGGGATAAATACTTCCTTTTTATTTTGATTTAGTCTGTGCATAAATTTAGGTCCAAGAAAAGATCTTGATTTTGGAATTAACTTCTGTCATCCTGTTCATGCTAAAGGATTCTGATACCTTTATTCAAGTTCTAAATGGGGATCAGAGAAATATTAGTGGAAGGCAGGGTGCAACTATTATTGTCGGCCTTGCCAGTTCTGGTCCATCTTCCTGGCAGAGAGAAGTGATCCAGTTGTGTGCATGATGGCCTTAATCCTCATGGATTAGAGGTGTGCAAGGAAATTTTTCATGGGCCTACGAAATTTAAGGACACTGCCAATACATCAAGATTTCAGAGGAATCCAAAAGGGCCCTAACACCCTCACAGTGGGTACTGTCCCACTGCTGATGACATGAATTGGCATGCTTAGACATATGCTTCTTGACAATCTTTTCTTCACTGATAGAATGATATTATTAAATCATGCTTTTCTAATATTCTTTAGTGAGGAGTCAAAAGGGTAGCTCATTTATATCATATTTTCAAGAAAATAAATCAGTGTGCCTCTTTGGACACTTCATACTTGTGGAAGAAGGGATAGAATATTTAAAATTAGAGCTGTTTACAATATCCTGGATATGTAATAACTGGATATACAACCTGGGTATATAATATCCTGGGTATATAATTACTTTGCTTATAAGAGAAGGGCAAAAAGACTTTGAAGGTTACCTACTTAAGTTTGTGGGTAGGGAGAAGGGAAGAAACACAGAACCTTAAAACAAGACAAACCAGTGTCAGTGCCCGTTTGCTTTAGGTCCTCTACTAGATAGAGAGCTTTCACCAAAATGTAAATATTCTAGGTCACTAAGCACACTGTTCAGTTCAGCTGGTAAGGCTTTGCATAGCCAGACTTCCTCTATGAAGGAAGCAGCAAGAGACTTTCGGTTGAGTGCAAGCTCTTAGCTCACAACAGATATCACTTCAAGTAGCATCGCTGCAAACAGTGGGAGACAGACAAGAAAAGGCAATCTCTGAGGAACCAAGGGAAAGCACAGCCCATTCCACTTTCAGCAAACTCTAGTCGAATGTGTTTCTCTATTCAGCTCAACTACCATTCCTGACCTTTATTGGTTCTTATACTGTCCTCCAGCTATGGGACTTCCCTAAATCTTCATGCAACCCCACCCCAGGCTAACATCCTTGGTCCCTTTAACTAGTCTCTATCATGCTTGGTTTTCAGACCCTCCAGCATCGTTACCTAGGAAAGTGATGGGAAGAGCATGGAGGAACCAGTCCTGAAGGAAGCAGTGAATTCTTTCTGACAGTAAAGCACTCCATGTAGAAATAGGTGTCTTTATCATTAGAGACTGCTCCTTCTTCTATTTCAGTTCATCATGAACTACGTTCACCTTGTGGCTCTCCTGGAGCATCAGGGCCTACCTCCTACCCATCCTTGTCTGTAGCCTGGATAAGTAATTTGTTTCTTAGTGAACCCAGCGATAAGTAAAAATTGACTCACTATTAGTGTATAGTGGAAATTAGGAAAATTAGTTTAAGAATAAAGAAAAGGACGTATTTAGAACATAAAAATCCCTCTGATAATCATTTGTGCTTTTATAATTTATTAGTCAATAGCCAGATAAGGTTAAAAAGTATAAATGGCATTTATATTTTTGTTATAATTGAAGGTAACTAAATAATATGATTGATTCTTATTAAGCTTTGAGACAAATAGAATATTAGTAAACTATTTAGTAGGGTGTAAATTATGTTCTCTGGTGATTAGTAGTGAAACTGATAGAAACCACAAGAATATAAATACAATATGCCCTTAATTGTTGTTTATAGTTTTTCCACTATATATAAAACTTAAAAAAGAGTGATACCTTTCATGTATAATATGCTTTGTAGCTTACAAATACACTGTTGGATATTTTTATTTCATCCTCTGAACAATTCTTCCAGGAAGACACTTATTATTTTCCCAAACAGAGACTTTGAAGAGGTTGAATGAATCTCACAACTATTTATCAAGCTGGCAAGTAACAAATGAGAACTTGACACAGTGATTTCTTATTTTCTGTGTGATGTTTTTCACAGCACACCATGCTACCTATGTCATTATGTCATAGTCAGAAAGACTAAATTTCAGTAACTCAGAACGAACTGTGTCTGTCTGTCTGTCTGTCCATCTCACACTTATCCATGGAGTGTTGCCTGGAGCTGTGCTCTGTTTTTATTAATCTGGAACACCATCCCTGCAGAGAAGCCCTGATCTGGTGCATGGTCATGATGACAGAGGGACAGAAAACATGAGAAAGGCCATACAGATTTTAAAAGCTTCTGCCTAGAATGACACACAATATGTATTTCCATACCATTGGTCAAAGTAAACCATAAGTTACACTGAGCTTCAGGGGAGAGAGGGAACAGAGCTGGGATATCTGTAAGCTTCCTAATTATTATTAAAGTTGTTAGATGGTAAAGTTGAAAAAATTAATAAAAACTCAGGAAAAACCATATTTTTTGTTTTAAAGGAAACAAGTTTGTCTTTTAACCTGAAGCTCACATATGAATTCCTTCTATTTTTTAATGAGCACAATTTCTTGGCAACTTACTACAGGAGCTCTCAAAGTGAGAACTATTATAACTGAGCCTTTGAGATGCTCTGTGATCCAAAGTTACATAAATTTTGAAATTCTACATGCCATCACAGTTACATTAACATTTAAAACCCAAGAAATCCTGATAAAGCCCAAACTCACTTGAAATTATGATGAAGTCTAAACTCAGTTTTTGTGCCTGTGTACGATATCCACACAGGCTTCTTGGGAAATTCTGCCCCGAATCTCTCTTTGATGTCCTCCTTCTCCTCAGTCCCCATCTTTGATCCACCAGAAGCTCCATTCAGACTTCTATTTTCCTGAGTTTTAGACTGCGAAGCTTATGAAAAGCCTATTTATGTGCCATAGCAAGAGACTTAAACTTTCTAAACCTTCATCATTTTTTTAAAAAAGATTTTATTTATTTTTAAAGGAAGGGAGGGAGAAACATCAATGTGTGGTTGCCTCTCACGCACCCCCTACTGCGGACCTGGTCTGCAACCCAGGCATGTGCCCTGACTGGGAATCAAACCTGCAACCCTTTGGTTTGCAGTCTGGTGCTCAATCCACTGAGCCATACCAGCCAGGGTTAAACCTTCTTCATTTTTAAAATGGGTTTAATACTTGCTATGAGGATAAAAAATACAACATATGTCAGGTCCCTGATCCATAGGCAGTTTGTTTTGATTTTATTTAGAGCTCTTCCTTTCTCATTCCATTTACATATTGGGAAAATAAAAGAATGGAAAAGATTTTCCATTGGCTTTTCTGATTTAAATAAAATCTTTTATTTGTTTTTTTATTTTTTAAACAGCCAACAAAACAGTGATAGAGTAAACTGCCATATGTTTTGATTGTGCTAATTTCTCGTAGGGAACATTAGAAGCAGAAGCACTGAGCCAACAAAATATGGAAGTCATGATTTCAGACATTAGCATGTGTCAAAGAGAGTGAAAGCTAAAGGACTTTGGTCAGTGTGGCTGACTGCTACTTTCCATAAGGAAGGCACACTTCCAAAATGTACCTTGAGCAGTTCCCAGAGCAGGAAGTCAGAAATATCCCATTTTGACATTCTATTTTGATTTGTTCAACTCGATCTTCCTTGCTAACAAGAAGAGAGAATGATTTGTCAGGATGAGGATTACTTGTTAAAACTCATTTTTTTAGTGGATGTGCCTTTGGGGCATATAGAATGAAAAAGAAGCTCTTTAAGGGCCTTTGAGAATGTTGAGCAAGACAGCAATCGTAATAGACAAAGGCAACCACCACAATGGATATAATAGAGCAAAGTCAAAATAATAATAATAAATACAAGATAACAAAAATGTTAGAAAGTAAAGCTTTTCTACTATAACACTTCCCAGGACAGCAGGCTACATGATTACCTAATGTGGAACCAAGTATTTATTTTCAGATCTGGCCCAGAAGCAGTTGATTCTGAGATATAAGAAATGGTACCTATTTTCTCTTTATTCCATACCTGCGCTTTGCAGACCATGAAGAAAGAGACTGGTAGTAAAATCCACTTAAGGACTTGGTTATAAATTATTCATCTGCCAACTTGACTCAGGAGTTTGGCCTTTATGTTCTCTTGTGCAGTGAATATGTGGTAAATAACCTGTAAACCTCTCTTATCTTTAGGTGGGATATCACGACTGTGTTGTGTGGGGGATTGGAAAGAACAATGCTTTTTTTTTTTTTTTCAGAAGCACCCTACTCTGGCTTTCTGCAGCCAGTACCTGCACACTCTTTTTTCTTTGCCTTTTTGCTTTTGTCCTTAAGTTATCCTCAGCATTTGGATTGTTATTTACTTCTTTACATGAGAGATCTTTCCTTTGGCTGTGGTGTTCCCTGAAAGCAGAAATCTTTATCAGTTCCCCTGAGTCCAGAAGTGATTTTCTAATGCTAATTTTAATCCTGTTCCCTGGAGTTAAAAGTTCATAGAGTCTAGTTCAGAGTAGTCTTATATCCACTCTGTAGCATTGATGAAGGGCACATCATAATAGCAAATGACTAGAAATTGTCAGCCTCTCCCTGAAAGAAAAGGCTCCAAAACTAGCATAGAAAGGACCAACTAAGAGTTTAGAATTTAACTTGGTGATTTATAAGTAATTACCCATTCACTTATTTATTGTGTCACTTATGCCTTCAGTCCTCAGATATTTGCTGAGGTCTCCTCTGTGTTCTTCTGTGTCCTTTACAGAGGAATTTATTGTGGAAACCACACATTGCAGAGCCGGCAGTCCTAGATCCAAAACCTGACTTTTCCTTTTTTGGGGGGTGGAGGTGGGGGTGGGTCTCTGGCAATTTATTTCTCACTTTGTGCCTTAGATTTTTTATGTATAAAAGGAAAAAAATAAATATTATAGCATACTTTTTAGTGGAGTGAGTGATAAACTTAAAACCATCTAACCAACAGTGGTTTAGACAACACTTGCTAATTCTGTCTGCTTTTTGACCTGTCTTTGCTTATGATTCTGGATGCAGATATAGTTTCTGTCCTTGAGGAACTGACTGAAACTGATGGTAGGCAAAAAATACAGAAAGCCTTTCAGATAGATTAGCCCAAAGGTACTCATCATAAGAAGACAGAGATTATAACACACATGTGGGGAGTAGTCACCAAGACATATCACAATCCCTGTCACTTAGTGCTTTCCAGTAAATATTGGATGGATAAATGAGCCTGAAAGAGATATAGATCAAATGCTAAGTCATTTCTAAAGAGGGAAAAATAATTTCTCTGCATAAGATTGGGCACCTTGTACAGATTCTGAGACTGAGATTTGTGTGCAGAAATAGTATTACAGAATGGTCTCCTGATTAACGAGGGCAAGAGAGGGAAGCAGGATGGGCAGAGAAAGAAACTGGGCTGTTATACATTCATGACAGAAGCTGAATTCACTGGGAGCTAAGAAGCTAGAATAGATATAAGGGTTTTCCTGAGCACCCTCATATTGACCAGACAAGCGGTCTATCCTTGGAAAATGGATATAACATTTAGCGATGGAAATTCCTGCATAGGGCTGACTACTGAGAGCTACCGGTGCCCACTATTCAGCAATAAGGAAAATGGCCTTTATTACTGAAGGGAGGGTCTGCAGGTGCCGTGCAGCATCCACTGCTACAGTCCACTCTTGTTCTGATCAGATCTCCTTCTTCTTTGTATGTGGGAATAGCTGCTTCAGGATATTATTGGCGCACCTCTTAGCCCCTGGAAAATTCAGTAAAAATGTTAGTGAGATGAATACAGACTCTGCTGCTACAGCTTTTGTGGATAAAAATAATATTCACCATGTCCTTCCTCTATTATCCACTCAGTTTTTTCCTCAACCTCAACTAGAACCTGTGCTGGTCTCAATGGCATCCCTGATGATGGGGCCCAAAATCTCATCTCTAAGGGATCTGAACTTCCGGTCACCAAGTTCTTCTCAGCCTGTAGCTGCTCTTGTCTTCAAACTGCTTCTGGTTTTCACCCTGGAACAAAAGAAGTTCCAAAGTCAAGAGAATACTAGGGGCCTGGCTTCCAAATTGGTGAGTGGGAAGGAAGGTACAGCAAACAAAATGCAAGTTAATGCATCAAGATGACCACAATAGCGGTTCAGTGCTGTGAATCCAGCAGACAGGAGAGACTGAGGGAGGGTGGTTTAGTGGGGGCGAGGCGACCGACAGCACAGGCCTGTTTCAGCATACCCTGAGAGAATTTCAGGGGCCGGAAAGACCCTGAAGATTAGTTAACCCACTTTCTTCCTTTTACACAAGGGGGATCCGAAGCTCAGACTTAGAATAAAAGTCAAGTTCAGGGCTCCTGAGGACCAGCCCAACCTCCATTTTTAATTCTTAATTTCATGCCTCAGATGCCTGCTTCTTTTTTTTCTCCTAAGCCTCAGTAGAGAGAGATGTGTTCTTTCTTGTCCGCGTGGCTGTAAAATTCATGCTATGACCAATTTAAGGTTTAGATATTTTCTCTGCATACACATTACCATGAGACCACAAGAAACGTGAGATATGATCTGCAATCATAAATCAAACTAGAAATATTGGACAATGGCAGTTTGTGTAGTGAAAATAAAAGTATTGGTGGTGCTATGTACTGACAAAAGAAATTTCCCTCCCCCTTCCCTGCTGAAGCTGAAGGCTGCTACATAATAAAAAATGACCCTTTGAAGCCAGCAGTGCTAACCTTCCCAAACTTGATAAGAATATTCATTTCCTTTATCATCATGCTGGGCTTAAAGCAAAGCATAATTCACACATAAAGAGACCAAGCAAATGGTTCCAAGGCTCTTTCTGTTTCTGCCTTACCTGCCAGAATCTTTGGCACAACATCAAAGAGCTGTGCATACCCCAGCCCAGATGCTTGTCCAGAGAATGGATGTTTTAAAGAGGGTGCCTTCTGTTCTAATTAGCTGACTGATAAACGACAGATACCTGGCAGTGCCATCCTCATGCTCACATTAAAATTACAGTGAATATGTGAGCATGCAAGGATAGGTATATGTAATATATATTGGTATTTTTTTGTCCATCAAGTTTCCACTCCTGCTTCTTCTAACATTAGAACTTCAATTCCCTTTGGGGAATTACGTCTTCCATATTATGTGTAGTCTGGGTATTGCTCTCCACTGATGTGCTCTGTACAATGGTTGATGAATAGCTCAGGCCCAGCCAAAGAAACTTTCTCCTGAATTTTCATCTTTAGTGATGACACAGGATGGAAAAATGAATGGAGCTGATTCATACAAGAGGCTGACTCATTCTAGCACAGTGTTATCCAATAGGTATTTTGCCATCATGGAAATATTATACATCTGTGCTATCTAATATACTGGCCCCTAGCCGTGTGATACTACTGAGCACTTGAGGTGTGGCTACAGTAACTGAATAACTAAATGTTTAGTTTTACTTAATTTTAATTGTTTAAATAGCCACATTCTCGTTTTTCCCCTGTAAAAGACACCCAGAGGAAAGACATAGGGAGATGAGGGGAAGGCATTTGAAGATGGAGGAAGAGGTTGAAGTTAAATTGCCACAAGTCAGGGAATGCCTGGAGCCACCAGAAGCTGTAAGAGGCAAGAATGGGTTTTCCCCTACAACCTTCTTAGGGAGCATGGCCCTGCCAACACTTTGCTCTCAGACTTCTGGCCTCCATAATTGTGAGATCACATGGCGTCCGGCACAAATAACACCCCTCTTTTATTACAAAATCATAAGCGTGTAATTCTGTAACATAGCAATATCACCCTCAAGCACACCATATGACATTTTAGGTGGAATGTTCAAATTAAAATAATTAATTATTAACCCGTATTATTACCCTACCAACCACACTCAAGCAGGCGTTACTTCTGCCAGACCCTGTATATTGAGGTTGCTTTAAGCCATCATGTTTGTGGTAACTTGTTGTGACTGCCCTAGGAATCTCTATCTATCTATCTATCATCTATCTATCTATCTATCTATCTACCTATCTATCTATCTATCTATCTAGAAGTAGAGCAAGGTGTTCTATTCTAGGTTTCCTATCATATCACAATCCTGCTTTAATAAAACCCAGCTTTCTGGGTTGTCACTTGGAGATCCAACCTGGACTTGAGGGATGTTAGACCCTCTTCATTCCACCCCCAACTGTTAAGTATGCTTCTTCTGTAGCGTAGATGGGACATATCCATCTTACCTTTGAGTATTGTTCATTCAACTGTAAGTTCTGTGAGGGAAGGGATATTTGTTTACTTTGTTACCCACTTTATTACCAGCATCTAAAAGAGTGCTCAGCACACATTGTTTTAAATATTAATTAATTACTAATTAATTAATTAGATTTTTTGCTACTGGTCCTTTCCCTGGACTTTGCCTAAAGTTTTCTCCTGCCATGTACACTTTCGATATTAGTGCTAATCTTGGCAAAGTTTAAGTTTATCATTTTTTTTCTGGGCTAATCATTACTATTTACCTAGGAGGAGTACAACCATGAAATTGACTTGGTTCCCCCTATCTCAATCCCAAGTGGTTTCTAGATTTTGCCACCTTTTTATCAGATCAAAATATTCTGACATTAGTAAAGTAAAAAGCATCTCTGGATCATAATAAAATAATCACATCTTTGTGAGAAATTGGGGCTTTTTTTACTGCTATATATAAACAGACTACTTTAATTAAAATATTGTTGAACTAATGCCAAATTTATTTTCTTAGACATACTATAATATCAAGCATAATCTCAGATTAAATTATATCATGCTTTATCTATCATGCCACACAATTTATACATTAAATTCTCAGCACTTTTTTCTAGGAAGAGATCTTCAGATTCTCATTAGATCTTATTGACTCTTTTTCAACCTTTACTTTTATAAAGTTTGATTGTCTTTTTTCTCAGCTCCTAAGGTATTTAAGTAGTTCGTTGCAATGGCTCCTAGGGTGACACAATGACAAATCATAGCCTAATGTTGAGAGAAAAAACAGTTATATAATGTATTTTTTTAGAAAAGTGGTATACAGCAGACTGAAGTCATGTTTTGCCGGGGCTAATCATTCTATATCCAACCTACAGTACTATAATGCATGCTTATTAAAATGAATTAATCATTGCCCTGGCCTGGCGGCTCAGTTAGTTGGAGCATCATCCCATACATCAAAAGGCTAAGGGTTTGATTCTCGGTCAGGGAATATACCTAGGTTGCAGGTTTGATCTCCAACTGGGGCAGGTACAGGAGGCAGCCAAGTGGTATTTCTCTCCTGCATAGATGTTTCTCTCTTTCTCTCTCTTTCTCCCTCTCTCTCTCTCTCTCTCTCACATACACACACATACACACACACACACACACACACAGAAACAGCATCATCCAGGACCACATCTTTAGGGTGTGGAGGCCTTGAAGAAAAAGCAGTCTTGCATATA
This sequence comes from Micronycteris hirsuta, assembly GCA_004026765.1. Lineage (NCBI taxonomy): Eukaryota > Metazoa > Chordata > Mammalia > Chiroptera > Phyllostomidae > Micronycteris > Micronycteris hirsuta. The sequence continues at coordinate 96,526 of PVJI01000584.1, forward strand.
CCTCTCTTTATCCCAGCACAAAGACAGTCAGTCTCAGTTGGTCTAAGGTTGCATTATGGAATCATTTGTTCTTCGTTTCAGCTCCTTTGCTTCTGTTGTACCTACAGGAACCATGCTGCCTCCTTTTCTCTTTCGGGGTCATGCCTCTCCTTTATTGGACTCCAGGTGTTATTTACATTCTTTCAAATACTACAAGGTCCTACCCCAGTCTAAAAATGCAGCTCTGATGACATCAGTCTAAATCTACCTGAAATAAATTTAGTATCTAGCCATAATATAACATTAGTATCTTTACCTCTAATCATAGATGTGTCCCATTAAATGAACCTCAGACAATAAAGGAAGAAATTGAGCTTTGAAGGAGTTGGGAGATTTTAGTATTAAGAAATTTCAGCCCTGGCTGGTGTAGCTCAGTGGATTGAGCGCGGGCTGGGAACCAAGCGGTCCCGGTTAGATTCCCAGTCAGGGCACATGCCTGGGTTGCGGGCCAGGTCCCCGTGAGTGCCATGTGAGAGGCAACCATACATTGCTGTTTCTCTCCCTCTCTTTCTCCCTCCCTTCCCCTCTCTCTAAAAATAAATAAAAATAAAATCTTAACAACAAAAAAAAAAGAAATTTCATATTATCCAACTGGCTGACAGGCAAACAGCAACTATGGGCTACGATTGAGTACTCTACCCTTTAAATGGGTGTGTTAGAGCATTGATTACTACTGTTAGTTACTATTATTAACATGCTTGAAATGGTGGTGAGGGTAGAGGGATTCCATGCTGCAGTCTTAAGGAAAATTGTGGCTGCAGAACTGACAAGACCATCTTCTGTATTTGATATTTGGGGTCCACACTCCTTAAGAAGTTGCATTACTCTTCAACTATAAGGAAAATACATAAACAAAAATAATTAAATATAAAATCTTGAGAATTTTTATTCTTTTTGGTGCATTTCTAGCTTTGTAAGTCTTTGATTATGCAGCCACCTGTGGTCATTCAAACTAGCTTGCTTTCTCATAAGGATTCAGTGCTGTCTCTTGTGAGACTGGTTTTCATTTTTGCTTGATTGTTTGTTCGTCTCTCAGTTTTTCACCTTAGAGGCATAACAGGGAAAACTGCTTGTTTCTCATAGAGTTTTTAAAAACTAGTTGTGATTTAGTCATTTATGTTTAGATTCCACCAATAAGTGAAATCATATGGTATTTTTCTTTCTCAGCCTGACTTATTTCACTTAGTATAATACCCTCTAAGTGCATCCATAAAAACAAAACAAAAAAAAACCTTAAAAATATAACTTTTCCTGAATACTCAGAATAGTTGAACCAGTGCATCGTTACCTTGGCTGTATAATATTATTTCCTTTTAATGAAACCAACTTGAACAAATAAAGGAATAAATTAAGTCATCTATTTCTTTAATAAATATTTACTGATTGCCTAGTGTGTGTCAAATGCCCTGGTAGGAAAAGGAATACAAAAATGAAAAAAACAGACAACAATATCTACCATTATGGCACTTATATTATAATGAAGGCAAGTGCACAATAAATAAAACAAATACCTTATATAAAATCAAATTATTAAATATTTTCTGAATATTTGCTATATTCCCATATTTGCAAAATGTTATGATACCTAAAAGTTGGTATATCTATAGTCACTTTCCTGAAAATTTGAGGTCTCTCTCAACTCAAAAAAGCTAAAGGTAAAAAAATTCAAATATATCATTTAGAATAACAGTTACAACAAACATAAAAAAATAGAAAGACTAGCATATATAAATAATATGAGACTCAGAGGGTTAAAGCAACCTGCCTGTGTTTCATGGCTGATAATTAGTACCAGAGCCAGAAGCAAGGTGTTAGACGCACATGCAGTATTTAGGCAAGGTGACGGAAGGGAAATGTGTGCCAAGAGGGCAGGCAGCGACAAGAGCACAGAGCTGGAAAGATAACAGCATATAAAAAGAGGTCTCAAGATCTCAGGTTTTTCATGTTTCAGATTTGAAGCCAATAAAACCAAGATCATTCTTCACAACTCTTCTAACATCGAAATGGATTATTCCTTTACTTTTTGTTTTTGTTTTAAAATTTTTATTGTATTTTTCCATTGCCATGTAGCCCCCTCATACCATCCTCACTCCTACAATCACAACACTGTTGTCCATGTCCATGAGTCCTTTTTCGTTTTTGCTCAATCCCTCCACACCCTGACCTTTCGCACCCCCAATAGCTGTCATCTGTTCTCCATCAATGACTCTGTCTCTAAACTGTTAGTTCAGGTTGTTCATTAGATTCCACATATGAGTGAAATCATGTAGTACTTGTCTTTCTCTGACTGGCTTATTTCACTTAGCCTAATGTTCTCCAGGTCCAACAAAGCTGTCATAAAGGGTGAATTTTTTTCTTTTTTATAGCTGAGCAGTATTCCATTGTGTAAATGCCCCATAGGTGTTTTATCTGCTCATCTATTAATGGATACTGGGGCTGCTTCTATATCTTGGTGATTATCAATAATGCTGCAATGAGCATAGCAGTGCGTACTTTCTTTCAAATTAGTGTTTTGGGTTTCTTCAGATAAAATCCTAGAAGTGGGGTCACTGGGTCAAAAGGCAGCTTCATTTTTAATTTTTTGAAGTATCTCCATATTGCTTTATTCCAGGATTGCAAGATTGGTACAACATTCACAAATTGATTGATGTTTTTCACCACATAAACAAAATGATCATGTCACATGATCATATCAATAGACGTAGGAAAAGTATTTGATAAAATCCAGCACCCATTTATAATAAAAACTCTTATCAAAGTAGAAATAGAGGGAACAGACCTAACATAATAAAGGCTGTATATGACAAACCCACTGCCAGTATCATACTCAATGGGCAAAAACTACAAGCATTCCCCTTAAGATAGGAGCAAGATGGGGTGTCTTGCTTTCAACTCTGTTCAACATGGTGCTGGAAATCCTAGCCACAGAAGTCAGACAAGAAGGAGAAATAAAAGGTATCCAAATTGGAAAGTTTGAAGTAAAACTGTTTTTATTTGCAGATGACATGTTACCCTACAGAGAGAATCCCAAAGATTCCACCAAGAAACTTCTAGAACTGATCAATGAATTCAGTGAAATAGCAGGACACAAAATTAATATCCGGATATCGGTTGCATTTTTATATGCCAATAATGAACTTACAGAAAGAAAGGAAAATTAAGAAAACAATTTCATTCACAAATACTTCAAAAAGAATAAAATACTTAGGAATGCATCTAACCAAGGATGTAAAAGACCTATATTATTCCTTTCTAAGGAAATACCATCCCCATTACATACTCTTCCAGTGGGTTGGAGCACATTTTCCCACTCAATTCAAGTCTCACTATTTTGAGAGTGCAGTTTTCTACATCTGCAGCTGATGTCTCTTTGAGACTTACGTTCTGTCTCCCTTACTTTTTGGAGAACAATTTCACCTGAGGTTTTAATTTTACCTTTAACCTACTATGTTTAAAACAAATTCATTATTTTCTTCCTAAATAAGGTGTTAGCATATATTTATAGACATTGTAATTCTCTCAAATGTTAAGGTTGAACACTTCGAAGCCATCCTTGCTGCCTTTTTTATTTTCCCTTTTCTAAGAGTAGCAAGTCAATAGTGCCTTATACATTTACTGTCCTATTCCACTATTCCCAGGCTAAAATAGAACCTCATTATTTCACATTTGGATGGCTTTAATAATCTCACAGTTAATTTTCTATGTCCCTTTCAGTTCATCATAGAAACTCAATATAATTATTGTCAACCAAAAGTGATACAGGATAAAGAAAGGCTATCAATATATCAGTAGCATTTTGTCATATTTTATATTTGTCATAAGAACAGGCATCTTGTCCATCTTGTTCACCACTCTGTGGCATCTGGAACAAGGCTGTTATGGACAGACCCTAAGAAGGCTGTACTGCCTCATGGTGTTCTGATCCTCTCTCCTTGATTGTGGACAGGATCTTTGAGTTGATTCTAACCAGTAGAATATGGCAAAGGTGATGAGATGTCATTTCCATGATTACTTCATAGAAGACTGTAACTTCCATCTTGCTAGCTGTCTGTGACTCTGTACCCATCCCATTGGTAGCTCTGATAAAGAATGCTGCCATATGAATAGACCACATGGCCAGGAAATAAGGGTGGTCCGTGGTCAATAGACAAGTTGTTAAGGTCTTCATCTGGCCACTTATAAAGATCTAAATCCTGTTAATAACCACATGAGCATGGAAGCCAATCCTTCCCCAGTCAAGCCTCAGATGAGACCCAGCACTGGCCAATGCCTTGATTGTAGGCTTGTGAGAAACATTGAAGCAGAGGACCCAGTAAAACAATGCTGGAATACCTGATCTGAAGAAATTGTTAGATAATAAATGTGTATAGTTTAAGGTTGCTGAATTTATGGAAACTTATTATACATCAACAACTAATGCCTTACACCCTTTCAGTAGTTAAGAAATAGTCAGTTGAATAAATGAGCAAAATGACCTCTTTGTATCCTTATGAATTAACATTCTCTCTCTATATATATATTCAATAAGTATTTTTTTAAGAAAATGCTTCTTAACAATTAAGAACACTAAATAAATTGAAACTTGGACCTTCAGTCTCAAGGTATTTCTTCAGTGTTGGGTAATAATGATGTGGTGAGTGAGGTAGATTCAGTTTTGCTTTTGAGTTTTGGTTGTTGTCTGATGGCTAAAATCTCTGCTGTTTTTGAACATGTTTAATTAAAAGTGTAATCTGTATTATAGTACACTAGTTAATTAAACCCATGTATGTAGACATAAGGTGAACTCTCCTTTTATTTTCTCAAAGAGACTTTGAAGTTCTAAAGTCATTTTTGTCATAACTCTTGAGAAGGATGCTTAATTAAAATTTTTATTGTTTTCAAATATCCTCATTTCCAACAACACATTGTACCATAGTGCTGGACATGCAGAAAGCAAATCAAATTATAATTTGAAGTGTTGCAAATATACATTAAAAATTAAATTCTATAGAAGTTACTTCACTTGGAAAAGATTAATGTCAGAAGATATACCTTAATATTTCATATCTCCATAAAATATTTAAAAATAAGAGTTCTTTTCTCTTGCGAAGATGGAAAAGTTTCAACATCCACAAAATATGGTGACATATAGGGAGTGCATATTTTTTATTATAAGTATTAAAGAGAACTATCAGGAGGCAATATGTTTATTACCAGATTGGAAGTGGTAATTATTCTATCTGTATTTGCTGTTTCTGAAAAGTTTGAAATGACTTTAAATGCTTGCTCTTATGGCATTCAGTCAATTTATTGTTGCTTCCTCTCCTAATTCAACTTATTTTCATTCTCTCTCGCTTTACCAGGACCCTTATCTTTTCATTCTACCATTTTTATGATTGCATTTAGTACTGATCACTTCAAAAAGAAAACAATCTTGAGTCAATCAAATGTACTTTCAAAAATGCTTTAAATAAAAAAGAGAATGAGAGCATATTTAGCCACAGTCCTTGCTAAAAAGAAATTCTTAATGCAAACCCTAATTTCAAAACGTGATCTAGAAAGAAACAGTAATATCGGACAGCATGTCATATGCAGCTAAGAAAACCATGGACTCTGTAAAGCATTTTGTGTGTTACCATTGTCAAAAGAGAGCATACAAAACAAATAAAAATTGTAAATTCAAATTTTAATCCAGTGGTTGTTGAAAGTCTCTTTATCTTTTTAGTTGAAATGAGGTAGAGGTGATATTTGTGGGAGGATTGCCTGGTAAACAAATTGGCTTCAATGTAACATTTTGTGGAGAATGTGAACTGTATTGGCATCCTACAGACTTACAGTTGTTGGGATGGATTTGAAGAAAAAAGAGGATATTTAGAAAGCAGGACATTAGAAGAGAGTAGTACATAAGAACCTGGGTCTTCCATAGGTCTTAGTCTCTGGTATCTTTCTTTTTTTTTAAATTACTTTATTGTTGTTCAATTACAATTGTCTGCATTTTCTCCCCTCCCTCCCCACCCCACCCCATCCAAACCCATCCCCCTTGGTTTTGTCCATGTGTCCTTTATAGGAAATCCTTCTCCCCACTGTTCCCTCCCCCCTCCCCTCTGGCTGTTGTTAGATTGTTCTTAATTTCAATGTCTCTGGTTATATTTTGCTTGCTTTTTTCTTTTGTCGATTATGTTCCAGTTAAAAGTGAGACATTTACACAGTGGAATTCTACGCAGCAGAGAGAAAGAAGGAGCTTATACCCTTTGCGACAGCATGGATGGAACTGGAGAGCATTATGCTAAGTAAAATAAGCCAGGTGTTGAGGAACAAATACCATATGTCTGGTATCTTTTAAAAAAAAACAACTTTCTTGAGGTATAATTGATTTGCCAAACTACACGTATTTAATGTGTACAATTTGATGAGTTTGCTCATCTGCAAACATCCATAATATCATCATCATGGGAAATAAATATATAAGAGCTCCCAATGTTTTCTAATGTTTTTGTTTCCCTGTGTGGGTTGCATATATGTGGGTGCATATGTGTGTGTTAAGAATACTTAACTGAGATCTACCCTCTTAACAATTTTTTTTGTGGTGAGAACACAACATGAGATCTACCTTCTTAACAAATTTTAAAGTGCACCTGTGATATAACTGCAGCTGCTATGTTGTCAACAGACACCTAGAACTTATTCATCTGGGATAACTGAAACTTTATACCTACTGGAAAACAACTTTCCATTTCTAAACATCCCCAATCCCAGCTCCTGGCAACCACTATTGCATTCTCTGCTTCTATGAGTTTGACTATATTAGATGCCTCATATAAATGGAATCATACAGTATTAGTTCTCTGTAACTGGCTTATTTCACTCAGCATAATGTTTTCAGGGTTTATCCATGTTGTCCCAAATAGCAACCCCCCCCCCCCCGTTTTAAGGCCAAATAATATTCCAATGTGTATATACCACAGTTTTTTTAATCCCTTCATCTGTAGATGGACAGTTGGGCTGTTCCACATCTTGGCTATTGAGAATAATACTGTAATCTTGATGGGAGTACAGATATCTCTTCCAGATCTTGATTTTAATTATTTTGGATTTATGCCCAGAAGTAGGATTGCTGGATCATGGTGGTTCTACTTTTAATATTTTTATGAACCTCCATATACTGTTTTCCATAGCTTCTGCACCATTTTTACATATCTTTTAGAACTATTATGCAAATTAAGTAAATGGTCAGGATATAAAATCAATATACAAATACTGATTGTGTTTCTATACACTAACAATGAACCATACAACAAATTAAGAAAGCAATCTTATTTATAATAACATCAAAAAGAATAAAATAGTAAGAAATAAATTTCACTAAGGAAGTGAACAACTTGTACACTGAAAACTATAAAACATTGATGAAAGAAGTGAAGGAAGATAAATAAATAGAAAAAGACCCTACGTTGATGCAATAGAAGACTTAATGTTTTTAAAGTACCCAAACTAACCAAATCAATATACAAATTCAATGATATCCACATAGAAAATCCCAATGGCATTTTTTTTTACAGAAATAGAAAAAACAAGCCTAATATTCATATGGAACCACAAAAGACAGAATAGCCAAAGTATTCTCGAGAAAGAAGAACAAATCTGGAGACATCACAGTTTCTGATTTCAAAATGTAATACAAATGTACAGTAATTAAAACAGTATGGTAGTAGCATAAAGACAGACATTTATATAACCAGGTAAACAAAATAGCCCAGAAACAAATCCACACATATATAGTTAGTACCAAAAGAGTTTCCAAAATTGATGTTTAAGTGAAGGTAATAAGGCCAAATTTATTAAAGGACTGAACTTTATTCTTTAATTATGTCCATATTAAATAGCGAATACTAAATGATCTATCCCATATGAGAACATATGATGATGTTAAATTAAATAGAGCTTTTTAAAATGTTTTTTTTCACAGCAAAAACAACGTTGGCAGTACTAGGTCTGTCCAAAACAAACATCTAGAAATCTTAGGATTTTAGCTACATTAGTTCACTTGTCCTACAGTTCTGGGATCTCTGTGATTAATGGGCGTGGTCTTTGGCAAGTCTAGGGTATGGGAGCATAACCATTTTATTAATATGGAAAGTCCTAGTGTGCTTCTGTGGTCCCTGTTGCCCAGACTGATTATCATGAAGTAACTAGTCTTTCTGTTCCTTAAACTCTTTGTACTGGAGGGCCTCTCAATTTTAAACAGATTTGATGACTTAGTTCCTGTCAATGATAAAATTCATAGTTGTTGTTTATTTAATTTATTCTTTACAAGTGACATTTGTTTACTTACCTTTTGTTCATTCTCAGCTGACATATCTTTCAGTGTATAATTTCATGTGAAACCTAACACTCCTTTAGAAAACATATCCATCCAAACCCAATAAAAACATGCAGTTATTAGTTTTGTGACTTTTTTCCATGGGCTTTATGTTGCCATCACCTTTTATATGAAAAGATTTGAAAAATATTACTCTTTTTAGTGCTGAGGGGGATGAGTTGAAATAAGCTACGGAATTTCAGAATAAGAACGGGCCTTGGAAATTAATCAAATCTCTGTTTTTTTTAGATAGGAAGGTTTTTAGTGGCCCAAATGCATTTGGTAAAAGTCAGAATAATAAAAACACCTTTGTTAGAGCCCAAATCTCCTACCCCAAGCCTCTATCTTTTCTATATTCTAATATTCTTAGGTCATTTTTCCTTATTGCTTTCACCATCTCACTTTATGAAAATACACATTGGAGTACAACAGCACTTTGTCAGGCATCCATACATACAAAGATATATAAATTACGATTACTGCTCTCAAACAATAATACCTCTCAATCCATCTAATATCCTTAGAGCCAAAGATCTCTACCCTGGGCCTTACCTTCTGGAAGGTACCATTCTGGACTTCCTATAGCCATTGCTCCTCTCCACAGGAGCTTGTACTTCCCTTAGGCATTCTTTTGTTAACTGAAACCCTGGAATTTCCTTCCCCGATTCAGGACCTGGATGAGCCTCTTCACTAAGTATGTCCCCTTTAAGGTAGATGGGATGGACAACTCAAAGACTGCATGGAGTGGACCATATTAGACACCTAAGAACCCCTTTACCTGCTTTTGACCTCATTTGCCCCTAGTCTGTAGCCCCTTATTTTATGCCACATTTTGTGTTAACTTACCTCACATGATGGCATCTCGTTTTATGCCTGTCCTCTGCGGCTCTCGCCTCTCCCCTGGGGTTTCCCAGGATCCACGGAGGTGCGAAATGCCATAGGATACCCTTGACACCTACACATGTGCAACACTGAAGTAGAAGTTTTGACTGATGGGAAATAGGAAATGGTGAATATATTCTTTTTTTTTAATTGATTTTAGAGAGAGAGGAAGGGAGGGAGGGAGAGAAAGTGAGAGACATCAGTTTGTTGTTTCATTTATTTATGCATTCATTTGTTGATTTTTGTATGTGCCATGATTGGGGATCAGACCTGCAACCTTGGTGTATTGATATGGCCGTCTAACCAATTGAACTATCTGGCCAGGGCCTCCGACAGCAAATATATTCTTAATCCTTCCCCTCCTGGACCTACTCTCTTAAAATGAAGTAGTGAATATGTCCTCTCAGAAGACAGACGTACTAGTCAAGCAAGTATGTAGTGCTGGATTTCAAGCAGTGCCCAGCTCTATAATATTGATAGTTTCTGTTCTACTTACTCTTCTTCCTTTAATATCTCACTCTCCATTTCCTTCCTTCATGCCTCCTTGAGGTTTCTCTCACCAGTAAAGAACTAACGTATACGACTTTGCCTTAGCTATGTTTCTAGAAAAACTAAGCTAATATACCACCACATACCTCAGACATACAGGGCCTACCAAGGTAGGTTTACAGTTGTGAGTATGCAAAACACAGTTTATTCTTGTATTATTATTTATTAATTGTATTATTTTCCATACAAGCAACTGTAAACCTACTTTTTCTCTACCCTGCATACATCTGCTTCTTATACCTGCACTGATTTTCTTTTTTCTTATCTGAGTGGGGAAATCCTGATCATTCTTCAAGTCCTAGTTCCATGTGTTCTGTAAAGCTTGATCCACTCAAACAGAATTAATCATTTCCTGCATTGTGTTACTATTCATTGCCTAGCATACATCTATCATTGTATTTACCATAATGTTTTGCAATGGTATGTGTCACTGATTAATATGAACTCCTTGAGAGTCATGTCTTACGCCCCTTTGGATTCCCTACACTGTGAATGGACTCAACTTTTTTTTTTAATATTTTGTTTATTTAGTTCTAGACAAAGGGGAAGGAAGGGAGAAAGAAAGGGAGAGAAACATCATTGTGTGAGAAGACACATGGATCACTTGCCTCCCACACACCCCCAACTGGAGACCTGGCCCACAACCCAGGCATACACCCTAACTGGGAATTGAACCAGTGACCTTTTGGTTCACAGGCTGGCACTGAATCCACTGAGCCACACCAGGCAGGGTGGACTGAACATTTTTAATGGAATGAATTAATGAGTTAATTAAAATTTATATTAAGATCATATCCTAGTTTAATGGTTTGTGTGAATGCAGAAAAATTTCTGAGCTGAAGATTTATACTACATAATCACCTATTATGTAATTATATGTATGTATTGTGTATTTACATATTATATAGAATATCCAAAAATGTTTATTTATCTACACATATTATCTATTTAGCTGTCTCCTACCTCCCTGTCTTTCTATTGTCAGTATATAACATCCCTCTGAAAATGGGAACGTGAACAGACAAGTGACATTGACAAAGCCATAGAACATGAGGCTGCTTGCTCAAAGTTGAAGCACTATATTCTTTAGAGAGATGTTTTTATTGCTTAGTTAGGTACTGAGCCTGCACTACTCTTTTGTTTGGGTCCAGTGTGTTTTGGTTCTGACAGAGATTTTGTTGTTATAATGGCCTCACTGCAGCACTTAAACTAGAAATAGCAAGTCTGAGAAATGACATCATTTTCCCAAGTAACTGAGATGACAATAAAGAAATGTCATTTCCAGCTGAAATACTTGGAGTTTCAACTCAATACTGGATTCCTGAGCACATATTAATTTATTCACAAATTTTTCTCTAACATACCCCTCTGTCCCAACCTCCAGAACCATTTCATATAATTGTTATTGCTTTGATTTGTAGGTGTCACTGTTCATTTCTAAAGCCAGTTATTGCATAAATCCCAAGGAATCAGAGGAATGTCTATTCACAGTCAGAGCTTCATCAGTCACTGACATACTATCCTTTTCATCATTCAAATTTATCCCTCAGGGTTTTGCCTCCAGATAACCCCAGAAAAGGCATCAAATCCTGAGTGCTTCAAAAGTACAAGAACTTTGGTTTCCATGTTCTAGAAAACAGTTACCACTTATTATATTATTATAAACATTTAGAAAATATACAATGATAATTTTGTATCCACTTGAAAATAAATTATTAGCATGTAATCATCCCCTATTGAATTTATTTCTGTCCTGCATGTATTATTTATAAGTGAGAATAAATGGAAAAAATCATTCCTAGTTTGTTCCATTTACTTCTTTATGATTTTTCCAAACTACATAACTTAGTACTTTTTTTAATGCCTGTACATTGAGATAATGCATCCTGGGAAATATTTGCATTGTGTTTGTCCAAAACACTTATTTGAAATGAATTAAAGCTCTTCAGGACGTTATTATATTTGCTCTTTATTATGCCTTTAAGAGATTTCTCAGTTCCCATCAAGGTACCTAATATTTCTCATCCTTAGTTTTATGTAAAATGCCACAAAGCAATTTGAGGAAAGTGTGGGAAGTCTTTTCTGATGAGAAATATACTCCATACTGCCAAGGAAAAGTGATGTTCATTTATGATGAAATTATAGCTGTTTATTTAAAGCTTATAAGCCCATTTGTCATTCAGTTTTCTATTCACTAATGATACTTTAAGCAAAGAAAATATAAATAGGTGGAGACAGAAAATTAGGGAATATGATCATTTTATTAACTAATTTAAAAGGGGACCACATAAGTTTAGGAAAAATAGCCTTAAACTTAAAAAGTAAGTCCTACAGATTTTTGTCTGCATTTCCTACACTCTAACATGTTAAAACAATAACACACTTGAAGGCAATGAACAAGACTTGTGAAACTAATCTACTTGCCAAACGTGGCCTAACCTTGTCCTAGTTTTTACATTGACTTTTTTTATCTACAGAGATACAAGGCTTCTGTGGGTGTCTCAGACAAATTGAGCCCCAGAGGGAAAGTATACGGACAAGCAATGAGAAAAAGACTTGGAACTGGCTGGCTTGCTTGTGAGTGGCCTCTTCCTACCATGACTGCTCTTAGGCTCAAATCCGGTACTAGTGGTTAAGATGGGACAATGAGGACGTGGGTGTTGAGTTGGTAAATTTCAGTGGCAAAAAGAGGAGAAGGAGCACATATACTCAAGGAGAGCATGCTACATCTAACCGTAGGTTAAGTACTGAACATGTCCCCTGTTTCACAGATAAATGAAACAAAGGAAAAAATTTCAAGATTTTATGTGCTCATTTACAGACATTTCCTTACCCTTCTCTTTGGTATGTTCTCCTACACTCCTTATTATGCCTTTTGTTCATTTATACCAAAATGGAACTTGTCAAAAATGGCACGGTTGACATTTGGAGTTGGTGAATTCTTTCCTCGGGGAGTGGAGGCTGGGACGTCCTCTGCATTATAAGCTGTTGACCGGCATCCCTGATTTTTACTTACTTTAGATTCCAATAGCACAGCTCTCCTCCACACCAGTTATGACAACCCAAAATGTCTCTAGACATTACCAAACATCCCTTGGGGGACAGAGTCTCCCCTGTTGAGAATCCCTGAACTAAAAGAAGAGTTTAGAAACTGCATGAAATAGGGGGATGCTAGCTGTTCTCCTCAAATCTCAGTGACTCAATGTAATAAATGTTTATTTTTTGCTCACTTTACAGTCAGGTATTCCTGGCCAGACAGAATTCCATAAAGTAATTAAGGAACACAAGCCCCTTACATTTCACAGATATATAAGGGGATTATCCAGCCCCTTCACTGGGATGAAAAAAGAGAACAGGGGAAAACCTGCCCAATTCTTAACAGCTTTGGATAGAAATTTGCAACTCCTTACATTTCATTGAGAAAAATAATCATTGGCATCAATGACATAAATAGGGGAAGGTAGTCCTTAGGTAGGCAGCCATTTACAAGCAATAATTCTCTTTTTTTTTAAGAGGGACAAAACGTAAGTATTTCGGGGCAGAAGTACGGTGTCACTCTTCTTTGTTGCATAAACTTGGAATAGTTTTTTTCTTCTCCATGAAAACCCTCATTCTGGGCTGCTGGCAAGAGACTTGGGAGACGATCTAAGCTGTGCCACTGGACAGAAGATATATTAAGGTATTACTAACCTTGAAGAGAGGGGGGATCTCAGAAACCTATAGACATTATAGTTTTATAATTAGATTAACGATCAATATAATTTTGAGCCATTTAAATACCTATGTTGCATGTTTCTTTAAACTGAATTTATACCATATAGTGGGTTTAGATGAACAAACATCTGAATTTTTATTTTGACTCTGTCCTCACTGGCTTGTGATCTGGGGCAAGTCATTGAACTTCACAGCATGCTCATTCTTTATGTATAAAATAGGCATAAAACCACTTCTCTTAACTCCCTTACATGGGATTGAAATGAGAGCTATGTTTGTAACTTTATTTGAAAAAAAAATGCTTTATTCTATCAAACCTCAAGGTATTATATTTATATCTCACTACTTATTGGGTCACTGTGCAGGGCTGGTGACTGAGTCAGATAGTGGTCTGCTGTCTGGCAGAGACAGGGATTTTGAATTGCCTGAATGTGGGAAGGCTGAGAGGATGCATGGTGATCCCGTGAGCCCAGTGTACATTTGAAGGTATTTGTGGAGACCCCAAGCAGGCTATATAAAAGGAATCTCCTCCATTATGTAGGGACTCTGAAGGCCTCTGTGACAGTAGTTCAACTATACAGAAGATGAACTTTTGTAAGCCAGAACATTCTCAACAATCAACAGTTAGGTTTTAATTTTAAATATTGGATGCCTCAGAAATGTCTTTGTTACAAGACTCTTAGGGGAGCTATCCATGGTTCTGATAGTCTGTTGCTGATCTTTCTGCATCAAAAGGCCAATATTCCTATTCTTGAACCAAATATTTGCCTTGAACATTGTCCTCCTGATTGTAACTAACCTTAACATTACTGTCCTCTAGACCAAAACTGATCTGTAATACCATCCTTATAACTTGGACAGTTCCCAACCTAACTTCACTTAAGCTTCATGAGTTAATGAATTAAGTTTCTACCTGTGTTAATCACTATGTAGTCTGATATTTGTGTTTCTAAGATATGCTCCAAATATACATTCTGGCTTTAAACTGGATTAATTACACAATAAAAATAAATATATTGTGCATATAGTCAATGGCTGGAGAGGCAGCTTCTTAAGAAACCAATAACTACAGTGCAAGACCAAACTAATTTTTATGGTTTTTGACACTTTAAAGTATTTAATAAGAATATGAATTTGGAACACAATTAAATCTTTGGTAATAGATATATTATGAGAACAATGACTTAGTTGTAAATTAATACTTCTGCTAATTGTTCGAGTTTCTTATCTCCGCCAAGAATCCCAGCAGACTCATATTTATAGCAGGTGATGGAATCATATGGGCTACATTGATACTCATTATATTACCTCATATGATTTTATTGTCATGTAAATTGCCTATTCTGGTAATAAGTAAAGAAAAGATAAAAGGTCTGTTTTCGGCATTGCGGTTTGATCATTTTCTTCAGTGACCCTTAAGAATCTGATTATATTATTTATACCAAGTGCATAAAACACACCACCTGAACTAAGAAGAACTGTATTTTGTAGGGTTGATTCCTGTTAAAGAGTGAGATTTAACAGCTGAAGGCACAAATAAACCAGCCAGAGGCATATTGATCAGGGAGAACTGTAACATTGGAGCTGACCAGAAAGTGCATTTTTGCTACTCAATTAGAATCAAATACAGCAGAAAAAAAAAAGAAAGAAAGAAAGAAAAAAACCTAGGAGTATTTCTTAAAATACCAAAAAAGTACAAATAGCTCTAACTCTCATAAAAATTAATTTAGGTTAAATCAGGTACTTTCAAGGGAAGAAAATATAGATAAACTGACAAGGGAATGACTTACCTAAGGCATTTTCCTCTATTTTCACTGCATCCGGATAACCTTTTCCCAGACAATACTATAAAAATGTACTTGGTTTTTATATGTTTTCATTAATATAAAATAAATATAGATGTTTTCATCTATTTCATTAGACATACTATAGTGCCACTACTAAACACAGCACCATTTAGATGGTGGTGAAATGGGTGGGGGAGGACAAAGGGGAAAAGAATTGGGACAACTGTAATAGAATAACAATAAAAAATGAATAAAAATACAGGTTTTGTTGGTCGTGCAGATAATAACCTATAACTTTTTAAATGTCTAGGGATTAAAACATTTATGTTTGTCCCATAATGTTACAATATTGTTTTATTTGTCAGTATTGATATGCTCTGAAATGTTATTCAGCCACTAAAACTATGGTTTTCAGAAACATGTATAAAGGACACATGGACAAAACCAAAAGAGGATAAGATCAAGGGTAGGAAGTTGGAATGGCTGGGGTGGGGGGAGCAGTGGGGGAGGAAATGCAGACAACTGTACTTGAACAACAATTAAGAAAAGTTTAAAAAAGTTAAAATTATGATGACGGCTAAAAAATAAAAAAGATAAAACGTAAAATAGTAATAACGATTACATTTTTAAAAAGGTGGAGAAAAAGAAACACATGTATAGTTAGGCTTGCTAGATGTTCTATGGCATATAAAAAGGAAACGGATAGGTAGGGCTGACTTCCTGTGTGTAGCTAGGAGCCATGGTAGTTAAACATGGGAAGGGAAGAATGCTACCTAAGTGTTACTGACAAAAAGCATATTCATTGATAATTATTGCATTTATCTCAACCTTTTCTATACTGGATATTGTATGAATGATATAAAGAAATTTATTTTAAAAATCTGGCTTCATTTTCAGTGATTTGAACAGCAGATACGGATTAAAGGCAAAAAAAAAAATTCAGGTACAAAGATGATTCGTTGAGCTTGATAGTAGCCTTGTATTGGTTTGAATATGCTTTGAATTTTGCACACTGCTTTCATTTTATTTATACACACATTTTTCTGTTTTCTTTTTTACCCAGAATACAATTAGGTTGAAGGCCCAAGAAAAATATTTTTAATGAATGACACTGTTCACTTCTTAAAATCGGATAATATGTGGCCATTTTCTTCCCTGCATGTGTATGTTCTTTCTTAAATGTTCTTTAGGATAACTCTTTCCAAACTTTTATGTGTATGTGAATCATGTATGCATCTTGTTAAAATGCAGAATTTGAAAGTAGGTCTCGGGGTGGAGGCTGAGATTCTGCATTTTTAATAAGCACCCAGATAATGCTGACGCAGCTGGTCTTCAGACCCTGCTTCTGATAGTGAGGCATTAGTCTATTGTGTAATAGCTATTATGTGCACAGTGATTATCGCAAGCTTTGGCTTTCCTATTTCAGGACTCTCTTCTTTACAATAGGAATGGTGATGTGTGATGATTAAGAGCATGGGCTCGGGTCAGGTGACCTGAGGTTGACTTCTAACTTTCACCTTCACTTAGCTGTGACTAAATTGTTAAACGTTTCTAAGCCTCAGTTTCCCAATGTATACAAAATTGATAATGTCTGGTCCTTCCCATCATGGAATTTTTGTGAGACTCACATGAGATAATACTTACACAGTACTTAGCCCACTGGTTGGCACATAAGAAGCACTATCATTCATATTTGCATTTATATGAAACGGGAGGGGCTTTCAGAAATTATGAAGTATAGCTCTTGATTTTTAAACTTTGGAATATAGAAACATGTAAGATAAACTGAATTTCCTTGCACCATTCAGCAAGTACTGGTTAATAACCTAAAGAGGTAGCATATCAAGCAAGATCTGAGAGAAAACTTAAAAGATTAATGACAACTGAAAACAAAATTTATTATTTTTGAAGATGTATTAAGAAATGATTCTAATATATTTCATATGACTTAATATATTTTTATATTTTTATAATAAGTACTATTTTTTCAAATATCATATTTGTGATATTTTAAACAATTTATAATACAGTTCATACATTTTAGCAGAAAAAATCTTGAAGTGCAAATAGAAATTTATGACATACTTTGACAGAATAATTGCTTGGCACATATCATCAAATTCTTTTATACCTAAAAATCTCTTGTTCAACTTGAATTGGATGTCTATCACTGTCTGGCACTGAAAATCAAAAGGCATGCATTTTAATTCTACTTGTTACTGATTGTGGGTTCTTGAGTAGGTCAATTTATCTTTGGCTCAATTTTATCAACTTTGAAATATCTGTTTTTCCTCTAAGCATCAAATACAAGTCTGGGTAGTGATCAAAAATATGTCTTTGGAGAGTCATCATTATGATTTAATTATTAAAACAACACACCTTCAGAAAATGACTAAGGCTATATCAATGATATACAGACTTTTGTGTGGGGGACCCTAAATCAGTGATGTCTACAGTGAAAGAAAGAGAGGACACATTTCTTTAACTCTTAAAAACAATGAGCAGTTAAATAGCAGCCGTCAACGTCACAAAAGCCAAGTTACTAACTGTGTATCTGTAAACCCAGGTATCTCCTTTAGTTCCCTCCATCACTGTAAAACATGCTGGCATTTACCTTCTTTCCAGCTAAAATTTAAAAAATAAACTTCAATACTAGCATAATGCAGATAGAAATTGCCTATGTGGCTTTCCAAAAGATTTTCTCATTCACAGAACTGAGATTATCTTTTTCCTAAACTTTATGTCTGTATGGTTTTGTTCCTTCTGTCTCACAAAGGACATCCAAATGAAAACATACATGAAGAGAAAAGATGGCTTTAGTAAGGTGAATCCTCAACTTTTCATTAGAGATGGATTAACGTTGATTGAATTATTTCTCAGATATATCTCCATAGGAAATGTTTCAAAATTCTGGATCGTCTCTGAGGTTTCTTTATGTTCTTGAGGATATTCTTTCTAATGAAGATCAAGATTTATCCAAGAAAAGTTTACTGTACTTGAAATTGGAAAAACACAAGAAACTGATTTCTTTCAGTTCTCTCAAAATTATGTTGGCAGTTTCTGCTTATTTTTTTTCCAGCGCTTTTGCATATAAATTCCGTTTACCTATGAGGATGTCTTCACTTCCTCATCCCCCATATGCCCGGTGCTGGTCATTCTCGAAGCTCATCCTTCTCACTGTCACTTGTTCCTCTGTGGGTGTGGGTCGCTCAGGAATATGTGATGCAGCTGCTGCTTTTATTTATAACTTTGTCCCAATATAATGATTGATGGAAATGTAAAGAATATCTTGAGAGAAAAATCGGCACTTGAAATAGAAATATCTTTTAGTGCAATAGTACAATATCTTTCTTGGTGTATTTCTAAAAAAAGAAGAAGAAGAAAAGAAAAGAAATGCTGTCATTTTGAATTAACACTTTTACTCAAAGCAAAGAGCTGAAAGGTGTCATCACCTCTTTGATTAAGCTCTTAAGTTACGCAGTTTTGATTTTTAAATAATCTATATAAAACATGCCAAATAGATAATATACCAGGGTTTTCTGAGTCCATTTAAAAATCTGCAAGAGAGGATGTACAGGAGTTTTCTTTGTTTACAAATATTTCTCTAAGCACATCAGCCTTCTGCTTGGGTCCTGGATAACATTTTGAAAGATGCCTTAACCAAGCCTCAGACCTCATAGTCCAAATTAGGAAAAATATATTTTTTACAAGCAAAAATTGGCTTTGCTTATTGATCAAAGTGAGTAGTTCTCTGAAAGATATTCAGCAAAGATATAAAGTAATATAAAAATAAGGCTCTTTTCAGAAAGTATTGATTAAAATAAGTTTTGCAATAGTCACAAAATCCACCTTCTTCCTTGATATAGATGTAGACGTTTTGATTTGAGTCACAGGGACAATGTGTGATGTCGTGAGTATACTAAGCAACCTCTCCGAGCACATACCTGGAATGTAATAAACTTAGAAACAAAGGATCTCTACTGACAAATCACTTTTATTTGACACCTCAGCAGTGAACAGTGAGCTCCGACACATTTGAAGGTAGTGTGTGAATGTGAAGAATATCATTTTTGTACGTGCGTGGGGAAACATTGTTTTGTGACACAATGATAAACTGTTGAAGAAAGTAACCCCTGTACCAGAAAGACTTACTTTCTTTGATATATATGTTCGCTGAGGGAAAGCTTGACAGCTGTTTCATTTAGAAAAAAACACCATTAACACCAAAGTTCTTAAACTTTAGCTACCACTGGCTTTTAGAGTCAAACATGCATCCAATTTGAGCTAATATTAGTACAGGGACCCTGCAGCTCTTATTGTCAGACTGCCTCCCAGACCCACAGGGGCTGTCTAATTTGACTTTATTCTGGGAGCTGGCTCTGATCAGAAATCACTTATGTCACATAAACAATGATTTAATAAGCTTCCTGTGTCCCCTATTTATCCAGCCATGATAGTGCATCACCTTGGAATTATCCGTGGAATGACTGGGCCTTCAAGACCTGCTCAGTTCGTGTTTCCTCTCACAAGGCACTCAATTGCCTGGAAACAGGAACACCCTGAGAGAAGGCAGATACTGAGACAAAGCCTTAAAAAATCATAACTCCTAGTAACAAATGCTAATATTAAGATATCACTATTCATCCTTCAGGGGGCTATGTTTCAAAGATGCTTTTTTTTTTCCCATAGGCTTTGGTTTTCCCATTAGCCAGTGACAGTCTACCCATGTCAGACCTCTAACCCCCGGGCTGGAGAATCGATTTGCGGAGGCTGGCAGAAAAAGTCCCGTTGCTCTACCCCTGACCAAGGGACCTGTGAGCTCTGTCGACTTTACATTCTCTTGGCCTGTAGCCGTTGCAAGTAAGGCCAGGCTTTCTGCTGTTCTTTACACAGTGGGACTCCCACTTGGGATTCACAGAATAAACTGCAGGAGGCAACAGCAATCAGCAGGTCTTGCACTCCTGCCCTGGCCTTCGCCTGAGGCACCCGTTTTGTCCACATCTACCTTTCACCTCCTCTGAATACATGGGAAGGAAAAAAATACCGCTGATCCTAAATGAATTCATCAAAATTCAAAGGGAGTTGTCAAGAAAGGTAGTTTGTCAAAAAAAAAAAAAAAAAAAAAAAAAAGGAAAGCTAGGATAAAGTTTATTTGCAAAATGACCAAGTACCCTGCTTTCATTTTCCAGGAAAATCTGTGGTTGCTGATTTCTTTGACGGGTATGTCATACCTTCAGCAAAAGGGGAGGGAGAAATCAGCTGCCTGTTGGGGGTGTCCAGCCTTTTTGTGTCTCTGGGACACACCGGAAGAGGACCTGTCTGGGGCCACACATTAAATATACAAACACTAACGAAAAACTGATGAGCAAAAAACAAGGATTTAAGTAAATTTACAATTTTGTGTTGCACCCCATTCATAGACATTCTGGCCGCATGCGGCTGTGGGCCATGAATTGGACACCCCTGGAGTATTAAAAGGCAGTGATATCAAATGCAGCTATATATCACACACTGCTTTGTACATATCACACACAGTCTACTTTGTATATATGTATGATTCTTGTTCATCCTCTTGTTGTACTCCCTATATATACCAGGCTCAGAGGAATATATTCTTTAGCAAGCAACCAAAGCCACTCTGATTACAAAAAATAAATAAATGAATTCTTGCTAAAAAATGAGGGAGACAAAGAGTGCTGTTCTGAGAATCTGCCACTTTCAAGGCAGACGTTAGAGACACTGACTGCTGCACTCCTCCCCACCCTGGAAAGCTGCAAGTGCCCTGTCTGCCATGCCAGAGAGCAAAAGCAAAATGAACAACGGATGGGCATTATGCAGACACACAGGAGGGTCAAGGGAGCATTCAAAGTCACAATGGGATAGGTAAGCGATGGAACCTAGAGTCCACTAGTCAGTCCAATGCTTCTCAGTATTGTCTGAGGCCTGCCTGGCAGAATCACTTCTCCTTCCCACTGAGTCAGCTCCATGGGGCTGTAGGCCCAGTACAAGCACACTAGGTGATTTTTAAATACACGTGGAGGTTTGCAAATGACTGATTGTAGTCCAATGGTCCTTCTAGTGATATTGATTTAACCTGGTTGCACCATCATTACTGTTACCAGCATCACAATGGCTAGGACTTATTGAGAATGTACTCTGTAGGATCCTGTGCTTTATATGCTTTATCTTCTTTAATTGTAATAACAATCCTACAAATTAGGATCATATAAGCTATTGGAAGTAAAAGTAAATAGGTCTAGAGAACTGAGGAACTTTCTCAAGGTCACAACAATTAGTAAGTGATAGAGTCAGACAGAATCTAATTCCTCTTCTGACTATAGAGCTCTTACTCTTGATTGAATATTTTGTAGATAAAAATTTTTAAAAAGAATATTGTTTTCTGTAGAGACTCTAAAATAGTGTCAATGAATAGGAAATGTTTTAGGGAAAAATGCAATTAGCTCAAATACTTGATAGATGGTCTAATTAGCTTAATCTCATCTAGTCTGTTGTATGAACAGAAATACTGGAGTCAGCCACAAGCAAGAAGGAAGAAGCATGGGGATATGGAACATGAAACAGGACCTCCCCTCATAGACAGTTGGCATTTTTGTAGACAAATGTCAAGTGAAAATAGTAAAGGGTCTTATGGGTGATTCAGTAAAATAACTTTAGTTTCAATTTGAAAGTTCTCATTGCCTAATGATTCTTTTCATTTTCATCTGTATTCTTCTTAGATTTCACTCCTTTTGCTGAAAGTATTTGGTATATCACTAAATCATTTTTATATTTTAAAAATATTTACATTAGATTATAAACTAACCCTATTTCCTTGGGTACAGGAGACCTAGCACAACACAGTTCAAAGGAGTCTTGGGTTAATACAAACACAGTGTTAATCTAGTTCTTTCTATAGAACTCCCCTCTGTTCAAGAACCTTATGCTCTTTTATAATATATGTAATATCATCCATATATTTTTATTATAGAACTTTTTGTAATAAGTCCTTTGTGTATTCCATGGCTTTAGTAGCCAAAGCCCTAAGTCTTGTTGAGAGCCAGGAAAAGTAGTTACAGAATTTAGTTGGCAGTTTTTTATATTCCAGTTCTTTGAAAAACTGCATTCTGTTTGGCATAGCTCATACGAGATACTCCTTGGAAAAGGGTTTCATGATCACAAACACTGGGAAATGGTACAAAAGATGCTCCCCCTTGTGAAAATTTACAACACACACGTCAGCTTATTAAAAGCTTGGAAAAATCCTCTCCTAATGTAACTTTAGGTTTACCAAATCCAGCATTTCACAAACTTATTTGATATCAAAATCTTTCTGAGCATATCTTTTACTATCACTTGGAATTAGTAGAAAAACTGTGTTGGTATTTTGATATAACAGTGAAGTATTTTTATTGAGATTATAGTACTGCCTCCTCCTCTCTCTTTTCTGTCTGGGCTTTTATTCTGAGAGACCGTCTTAGTAGCTTTTCAGATCATGGTTCCTTAGGACCTATGATGTCAACATTAAGACTATATTTTAGTGAATATTTTACTTAAGGAATATATGAATGAAGCATATAGAATACAAAGGGGAATCGGGGAGATTATCACGAGAAGGTGACAAGAGGCCTTCAATGCACGGTTTAATCATAAATGCTATATTAAAAAGTGACCCGCATTGAGATGGGCTGTAATTATGTCGCAAAATTCAGTATGATGTAGATGCTGCTACCTTAGATATTAAAGTCAGGAAGACCTAGCTTCAAATCATAGCTCTCCAGAGTCTTGTACGCTTCTAGTCAACACACCTGACCTCATTTATAAAATGTGGGTGGGAATGCCTAAAGTACAGGTGTCTATGGAGAGTGTGAATGTTTCCTATATAAAGCATTCTGATAAATAAATTTATAGAAGTAAAAATATAAAAAAGAAAATGGAACCAGCTGATATTTTACTAAACATAAGCATATTTGTGTGTGTATAAAACATGTTTTATTATATTAGGAATATGAATTGTTTTTACATGATACTAAACACTCTGATGAAAAACTAAAACAAAATTAGCTAATCATTACCGATTACATAAACATCCAGATGTTTGGCATCAAATAGATAAAACATCTGGCTTGTGAATTGAAATTTTTACTTTTCATATGCAAGTTTTGATGACACTACTTGGTGTATATTTCTACAATTTTTTTTTTAATTTCCACAGTTACAGGCACATGACATATAAAAGAAATGTATAGAGCATGGAAAACATCTCAATTTTAAGTGAATTTTAATCTTACAATGAATTATTATTCCTCAGTTTCACACTGTGTTCACTTTGCTCAACAATAGTTTTGAATCCTTTACATAGCAAACCCTGCATTAGGCAGTATGGATTTAAAAACCAACACATAAACCCTACATATAGATAGGTCACATTTGAAGGAAGAAAATGAATGTTTGAAATAATAAAAAATTAGCATCGGCATTGAAGGGGCATCAGGATGCCAGAGGCATACAACAGCTATAGCAAATGGGAAGGAAAAGGAATGTCTGGGAAGACTTCCAAGAGGAAGATCATATCGGAGTACAGTAATAAAAACAAGTCGCTGTTGGCAGGTGGGTGAGGAGGTGAAGGTCATTAAAGCAGGTCATGGGTTTGTCCTGGGAGCTAGGATCTCCACGTAGGATGTTGTGTAGATCAGATGAGACAGCATGGAGAGATTCTGAATGACTTTCTTTTATAGTCAACGGGGTGAGGAGGTGACAGCGTCCTGTGCAACATGAGGGCAGTAGTGTGGAGGATGAACTGTCGAATAATTCAGTGATAGGTGGCTTTGTATATAGTAGCAATTACTTTGTGACAGAAATATTTCTGGCTGGAATCCCAAACATCAGACTAGTCCTGAACTACTGACTCTGCTTTACCTCGCTTTGGGACTTCTATGCGAATGTCTCTCTTATGTGGAACTAGACAGCGCTCCCCATTGTCAGACTTCAGAGTCCAAGCCTCAGTGTCACTTGACTTGCTCTACAGAGCAAAGGAGATTTGAATATTGCCTGGAGCCTGGCAAGAGCCACTAACACATGCCTTTGAATTTGAAGCAGAGCTAATCTTTGTTTTAAATTTTTTCAGTTGCAGTTGACATACAATTTGTTTCCGGTGTGCAGCACAGCGATTATACATTCACGTAACTTACAAAGTGACCATTCGCATGAGCCTAGTACCCATCTGACCCTATATATAGCTATTAAAATATTATTAACTATATTCTCTATGCTTTACATCCCCATGACAGTTTTTATAATGGGCATTTTTAGTTTTTAATCCTTTCTCCTTTTTCACTCAGTCTGCCAACCTCCAAACCTCTAGCAACCATCAATTGGTTCTCCTTATCTATGAGTTTGTTTCTGTTTTATTTGTTCATTTATTTTGCTTTTTAGATTTCACATATAAGTGAAAAGATATGGTATTTGTCTTTATCTGATGTAGCACTTAGCGTAATACCCTCTACGTCCATCTAAACTTCTGAATAGCCATTAATAGGCCAGGACTTTTCGACTCTCCACAGCAAGATCTGAACTATAATCTTCAATATTATTTCAGTTCTTCAGTGATAGAATCTGGACTAAATCTTATTTTCCTAATAGTAAGGTACCTTGGCTCCTCTTTAACACTAAATGTTGTTAATCTCAAAATCACCCTTGCTCTGTTTTATAGCTTAAGCAACATGAAAAATTAAAATGGCAGTGCTCTTTAATTGAGTGCTAATGGTTCATTTTCATATCTGGTAAGCCTAGCTCACTCTCATAACTTACTTTTTTCTTTCTAATGCTTTTTTATACAACATCTATTACACACAAAATTCATACTAAATGCTTTAGCCCATACTTTTAAAAAGTGAGAAAAGTTTTCATATGTGCACAGCCATAATACCAATGTTAAAAATAATCCCTACCTATTATCTAATATCTAATTCATATCAAAATGTCCTAGATTGTGCTCCAAGTTATACTGAGAGATTTCATATTTCATAGAAGGAAGACAAAGATAAGTAAGGATATAAAAGACTTCAACACTATAAACTTTACCTAGCATGTATTTTTATGACCCTCCACTCAGTAATAACCAAACACACTTTTCAAATGCACAGAGAATTTTTACCAAGATAGATCACATCGTGGTCATAGTGCATGTCTCAATAAAATGCATTCAGATCAGTCAAATGTACTATATTACAAACATGAGGTTATATTAGAAAACTATAGGAGAAGGAAATCTGGAAAATTCCCAAGCAAAATAAAAACAATGCACCTGTATATAACACTTGGATCAAGGAACAAATCAAAGGGGAAAGTAGAACATATTGGGGACTTAATAAAATGGAAAACAATACACACAAAATTCTTGGGATGCAGTTAAGGTCGTGCATAGAGCAAACATAGCTCTAAACAATTACATTAGTAAAAAATATGAGAAGTCTCAGAGTAGTGACCTAAGCTTCCTTCTTAAGACATTGGAAAAAGTAGAGCAAATTTCCCCCAAAATAAGCAAGAGAAAGAAATGACAAAGATAAAAACAGAAATAAAAAAAACAGAAAACTGAAACCAGAGAGAAAATCACTGCAACTGAAAGCTGGTTGTTGGAGTGTATCTGTAAACTTGATGAAACTTTTAGCCAGATTAATCAGGAAAAAGAAGAGATGTTACCAATTCCAAGATAAGAAAGGGAACAATGCCGTAGGTTATATAGACCTAAAAGTGGTAAAAAGGGAAATTTATAAGCAGCATTATATCAATAATTTGAATAGTCAAGTTTCTTAAAAGACTCAAACTACCAAATCTTACTCAAGAACAAACAGGGAACCTGAATTACCCTGCATTTATTAAAGGAATTGAATTTGAAGTTAAAAACATTTCCACTCAGAAACTTCCAACCAAATAGTTTCACTGATAAATTCTACCAAATATTAAAAAGAAGAGACAATGCCAATGATACAAACACTAGAACATTCGGCCCACAGTAGTTATGTAATAAGTATTAATTGAATTACTAAGTATATTTTTAATATTTCTGTACAAATATCTATTTATAGGCACAAACTTAGGTATGCGTGCTTCATCAATTTTTATTTAGGGCCTGATATTTAGTTAGAAATTTGTACATATCCAGAAGGGGTATCCTTTAGGTTTAATACTGAAATGCATACCTTTTGAATTTCAAAAAAAAGGAGAGATTACTTACTTGGTATCACACTTTGCTCTCTCTATATTATTAAATTGCCCTACATTCATCCCTGTACTAAAAAAGTAATTATTAATTATGTGTGTATGTATATGATATGTGTGTGTATATATATATATATAATCGCTTTTCTTATTCTTTACAATAAAATGTATGACTTTGCAGTATTCTTAACAAGTACCAGAGTCACATCTGACCCAAATAGGAAGATTGACCCAATTGCATGGCGCATTTTACAAAACCGATTTTATCACCCTGGTATATTTTTGGACTCCAGCAAAGAAGACATGGTGATACACATATAAATAATTTGGGGGATTTGATTATTTTGCTTTTTACCCCAGTCATGCTCTGCTTCCAAGTTTATCTATGTAATAGTAACAGACTTGGTGTGATAGTTTCTGAAAGTTTCTCTTCTTTTTTGCTACATTTTCAAAGCAACTCTTGCTAAGGTCATTTAACAGGCATTAGTTTTAACAGAGCATGGATGTGTTCTGAAGAAATCAGTTACAAATGTTCTAAAATTTATAGATTCTGGAAACCACGTTCCTTAAATAGAACAACATTTATTCATTTACTATTGGTTTGGTTAAAAAGTACGTTTAGTTTTTCCATAAATTAAGAGACGCATTTTTCATTTTCACCAATAACATCATTGACTTGGATATATTGAGCATGATGGCTCTCTCCCACCATTGGCTTCTAGTGGGTAGAGGCCAGCGGTGCTGCTAAACATCTTCCAATGCATAAGACAGCCCCACAGCAAAGAAGGCAGTAGACCCCACAATGGCAGTAGTACCAAGAAACTTCACAAACCACTTTTGATGTATCAATCAGTCACAGAACCTTCTCTTTATGCTACACAAATCTTTGTGTGTGTGTGTTTCAGTTGTAGTTTTACCTTTCTTGAAATAATAAGGCATAATATATCAAAAATGTTGCATATTTTCTTCTCTCTTCAATATTAAATGACTATACAAAAATTCACCAATTTTGATGTTTTTTTAAATGCACACTGATGACAGCTGTCACAATACAATCTAGCAAAATTGTTTTGAATGATGTTAAAGATAGCTAAGCACTACTAGAGCCATCTTACAGAAAAAACTAAATGAACTTTTTGGCCAACTCAATACGAGCATACAATGAGGGCGAAGTGTGAGATCGGAGGGGAGTTTATGGATACAAGTTCCAGGTGTCCTTTCAAAGGGGATGTCCAATACCTATTTTCATTTTTTAAAACGAAAACTTTAATTTCAGTAATTTCAAGTTTTAGTAGTTTAGATTCAAAATTGTAATAGGTATAGAATTGTATCTTTATGTGCTTTTAGTTATATAGGTTTGATAAGAAGAGACAAATGCAAATAGAAGAGATTATGTTCTTCAAATTGAATTTGACCTTTTTGCTTTTGGTTTATGTTCAAATTTCTCGTTTTGCTTTCAAAAAGAAAACTATATAATAATTTTAAAAATTATCAGAAAAACCAGGAAACTTTTTTCCTAATATAGCCTTTAAAATATGAAATAAGGATTGCAATATTAGCACCGAATTTTTCGATCAGTGCTAGAGGATGAGATTGGAGTTGTAGTACTTAGATTATTCAATATGTGGAATGAAAGGCATTGCTGATTCATATATCATCAGTCATCAGCATATCTGTTAGTTTGCAACAGCCACCACAGTTATTTAGACTTCCATGTACCCACACCCATTGCCACGTGGTTTTGCTATTTCTCTAAAGTCAGAGACAGCACCAGTTTCCACCCCTAATAATGGGCAAGCTTTGTAACTTTATTTGACTCATCATTACAATCCCTGCATCAAACCAAATGTTGTATTTTCAATTGCTCATTATTGACCTCTTCTGTGGCCATGATGATGAAAGACATGTAGACTAGTTTCATGTTTCCCTGTTGCCTTAGACAAGGCCACTATCCACATGCCAGGAGAGTCCATCCCCACGCAAATGAAAGAGTCAGGCTAAGATCAGCAGAGCTAACTCCTGAGTGAGCCCACCCAAGATAAGCGGGGCCTTGCACAGGCCGATTAACATTTGAGATAAAGAAAATTTGTGTTGTATGCCACTGAGATTTTTGTGTTTGTTTGCAACACAGCTATAATTTTTAAACATTTTTTGGAAATAGTTATAAATTTTAAATTTACACAAGAATTATAAAGATTGTACAGAGTGCCCATACACCCTTCGGTAAGCTTCTTTTAAAGTTAACATCTCAAATAACCATGTCACATGTACCCAAACTAATAAATTTAACAGTGGCATAAACTTCATTTGTATTTTACCAGTTTTCCCACTAATGTTCTTTTTCTGTTCCACATCAGTCCAAGATAAGCCATTGCATTCCGTCCTCATTTATTATTATTTATTTATCAGGTGACTTCTTGGATACAGTTAATTTTCCAAGGAATAAACATGTGCCCTGTATGATGCAGTTTTCCCTCTTTATACTTCAGGTTAAGGCAGTGTTTCTCAAACTTTAATGTGCATATGAATTACCTGGGGATCTTGTTAAAATGCAGATTCACAATCAGTAAATTTAGGGTGGGAAGAGATTCTGCTTTTCTAACAAGCTCTTGAGTGAAGTTAATATTGTTGATCCATGGACCATACATTGGATTGCCAGAACCTAAACCTCTGTGACTCAGTAGTCTGAGTGCTGACTCTAGAAGGAATTAGTACCGGACTTAGCGTCCCTGAAGCCCAGTCTTCTGGCCGACAATTTGAGGAAGCAAGAACTGAGGAACTTTCAGAACACTGTGCTAAGAAAGAATATAGAGCAGATGTGAAGCCTCTAAGATCACACAGCTTGTGAGACAAATGGAGATGGAGCTTCCTGGGTGATAATGAACATCTCAGGCCTCCAGCTATTAGAAATGAGTCATTAAATCCAACTCACATTATCTTACTGCTCTGTATTTTAATTATACTCTCACTTTATTTATATTATCATTAATGGGGCTCTTTTTCTTCTCTCTAAACATCCTGATATAGACCCATATAAGAATAATACCCCAATTGTGACAAGGAAAGAAAAGACAAAATACCCCTGGAAATATATAGACCTAGAACTATAAATGGACATTTCTTTGAAACTCATTATACTGTATTTTGCTGTGTATGATGCACACTTTTTTGCCCAAATTTTTGAGGGAAAAATAAAAAAGCTCATTATACATGGGTAGTACAAATTCCATATCTATATAAATCAGAGGTGTCAAACTCATTTTCACCAAGGGCCACATCAGCCTCGAGGTTGTCTTCAAAGGGCTGAATGTAATGTCGACTCCTTATCAGTTAAGGAGTAGTTACATTTATACAGTCCTAAAATTATTTTGGCCCCTTGAAGGCAACCGTGAGGCTATTTAGCCCCCAGTGAAAATGAGTTTGACACCCCTTGATATAAATGTTTTTAATTCTTTTATTTATGCTTAAGCATCAAAAGTGTAACTCAAGAAAGCAGTAATGATATCCATAGGCAAAATAATACTCTGGAATACGATAATTGGTTTTGTTTCTAAATATAAATAAGTAAAATATTGAATTAAAAAATTAAAATGAAACATTTTTTTTAACATTTGGGCCAAGAACATGGATATGCACCATACACGGCAAAATACAGTAAATTCTATTCATGCAATACCTTTCTCCAAAGTTCAAAATACTTCAGACAAAAAAGAGATTGCTTCAAAATCAAATGGTATTTTATAATTCAAACCCAAATTTTAGTATAAAATAAAAAGCATCTTTATGTAAAATTTTGTAAAATGATTAGGATTTGTAACAGTAGTGCAATGTATTTTTTGTTAGTTCAATAATTCTATTAAGTTGGCATGTGGCTGTGGTAGAACTTAAATCACAGCTACAGTTAACCTCGATGGTGAAAATATAGACCAGATGGCTCCTCAAAATTTTATCTCCTGTTACTGTTATTAAAGAAAACTGGACAGACATCGCCAAATGCTAAGTAGGCTCTGATCATGTATTTCCTAAGGGAGAGCAGCAAAACAGCATATAATCAAAAGTACCTGATATCTTCCCTAGGTTCTACAATAATATTAATGAGTGCAGAGGTCACTCTTTTGTCCACTCCAACCTGGAAATTTCCTGTCATTTATTATCTGTACCATTTGTTTAATTCCTCCCTTCCTTCCTTCCTTCCTTCCTTCCTTCCCTCCTTCCTTTCTTCCTCTTTTTCTTCCTTCCTTCCTCTTCCTTCCTTTTTTCTTTTTCCTTACTTATCCTTCTTTTCTTTGCTGTCTTCCTTCCTTCCTTCTTCTTTTCCTCCTTCCCTCCTTTCTTTTTTCCTTTCTTCCTAACTTTCTTCCTTCTGCTTCCTTCCTTTTTTCCTTCTCCTTCCTTCTTCTTTCTTCCTTCCTTCTCATTCCTTCCCTCTCCTTCCTTTCTTATATATTACATTACATATATAATTTATAATATTATAATATATAGCATTTAACATATAACATAGGTATAATATATTAAATAATATATGTAATATATTATATGATATGTAATGTGATATATTTATATATAGTGTTTTTAATTGTGTGTGTATTTTACAATTTAAATCTGAGTTTATGGGACCCTTATTTTCACATTTATTTACTCAAATATTTGGGGTTTGGATGTACACTCAGCAGTGTTTTCTATCCTTTTTAAAAAATTTTCTTTTCCATGTTGTGCATCTTATATTCCACACAACAAGCCTGGCCCTGAGGGTTCAGATAACAATGTCATGTGACCTCTAAATGTCCAGTTGGTCATTGATATATCTACTTCTATTTGTTTTTCTTTAAATTCTATTTCTCTTTACAATTTGTGGAATAAAGCTTTGCGCTCTTTTTCCCAATTTTGCCCTATATAAACCTGGAGAATTTGAATAATATGTTTATGCATATTTATATTCCTCTGGGTGCACTTCCTAAGTATAACTAAAATGAGTTGCATTTCTTATCAAATCCTGATCACGATTCAGTGTTGAACTCACTACTAATATTGTTTCTGGGTATGCAAATGCTAAGTTGATGTGCCGTATAAACTCATCGTTCAGCCACAGGGTCACATTGACATGAATAAGTATAACAGCTGCACTGCTAGGAATCAGAGCTCCAACATGGAAAGATGATAATAGAAGCTGTTTAAAATGAGGTCATGAAATACCAATTTAAAATGCTCTCTGTCAGATATGAGACACTGTTTCTGCTTTCTGTCAGAGAGAAGCATATTGATAATCTACTCTATTTTCCATGTATGTTTTTCAAATCTGAGAGTTTTCATCAAAGTCTCCTAAGGCATTTTCTTCTGATTTAATAATTTTGTTCCTCAGCCCTTTGAAAATGACAGCAGTGAACTTTCATTGTGATCATTTATTTTCAGCATATTTTATCAGATTGGATCATGTTTTTGAATAAATAAGGCATTTTATTTACTTATTCCATAAAGCACCCATTATTTTTTCTCCAGTAGCATAAGGTCTAAGACTAAGACTCCTAAAGGTTTCCTGAAGATAATTGAGAATTGCCAGGGCCACCAAGCAAATCACTCTGAGAGCAGGCTTTGCACCATTAGCTGTTATGAAGTCACTATTTGGGTCAACTATTTCTTTAAAACAAGGAGCTCCTGTACATCTATATTATAATATCCAGACTTTTAAAAAAAATTTACTTTATTGAGGCAATAATTGACAAACAGAATTGTATGATATTTAAAGTGTTCATTGTGGTGATTTGATATATGAGTACATTGTGAAAGTATTCTCCCATGTAGTTAATTAACACATCTATCACCACACATAATTATCTTTTTTTGAAGACATTTAAGTTCTATTGTCTAAGCAAATTTCAATTATACTATACAGTGTCATTAACTACAGTCACCATTTTGTACATGAGATTCTTCACACTGTATTCATCTTATTGTAGCTGAAAGTTTGTACCCTTTTATCCACCTCTCCTTATTTTCCCACCCTAAGCCCCTGGTAACTACTTTTCTACTTTCTGTTTCTATGAGTTTGATTTTTTTTATGATTCTACATAAAAGTGATACTAATATTCAAGAAAGTTTTCAATCCTCAATGAATACTTTGATTGCCTACCTTTCCTGGCTATTTGAAGTCTTATTTATAGGCAAGTCAAAATTAATCAGTTTATAAACAACTCTGAATAGATGCATAAATCCACATAGTTACCTACATTTAAAAAAATCATTGTTTAGGGGCTATGGAAGGTCTGGTCTGATTAGAAGAATTTGTTAGTACTAAGCAATACTCACTCAATAAAGAAGCCTTCTTTTTTCCCCCACTGTGAGAATTTAATGAACTCCCCTCCATGTGCCTTCAAGCTACCAAGACACAGGCCCCACCAACACCCTTAATCTTCTCCTCAGCTCCTCTGCTGAACACGTTGTCCTTCACAATGACACACTGCTTTGGGAGATTTCCCTTCCCAGAACTTTGTAGTAGCCCAGTCACACCACATCAATGATAGACACAGCTCCAGTATTATTTTCTGCAGCATTTACACATGTCTGCTCACTGACCAAAGTCCACAGTTGATCAAGGTTGACAGTGGGGCAGAAGCTCTGGTTACTCTTTATTAAGTAGTCACACTTCATACCAACTTTTTCAGAATGACCTGGGTGATATTTGTCAGAGTTGATCCTGTGATGATGCAAGCCACCAGTATCACCTCAGCCTCCCTGTGCTTTCTGATATGGCCCAAGGTTCACCTGGCTCTGAAGTTTCCAGGTCTTCCTCAGTGTGGATGGCATGTTGGTGGCCGACATGCAAGAGACAGGCCTCATAAAGAAGCCTTCTTAAACATGGCCCCATGTGGTCTTGCTGGCTAACTCCCAAAGGGTCAAAGGAGACTGAGCCACAGACTGAAGGCAGTTGTGTGGAGCAGAGCAGCTGTGTCTTCGTGACCACAGCCTGCTCTTCCTGCTCTTCTCTCCACTTCTTCACTTCATCCTCATATGCTCAGAAACTTTCCCTTTTGGGTAAAACTTGTATATCAAACATTATGTTCAGAAAATAAAGCATAGAAAACGTTGTATGAATAGTGGTTAAGAATGCAGGGTTTGAAGAGAGACAGATTTGGATTAAACCTTGTCTCTATTACTTACCAGCTATGTGGACTCATCAGCCTCCCTGTTTTAGTTTGCTCTTCAGTTCAGTAAACTGACCAACTCATTGGATTTTGTGATGACTAAACAAATTAATCCATTTGAGGGCCATCCACATCATAAGTATTCGATGAATGTTAGCCATTATTATTATATTAATCTTTTACAAATTGCAATAATATTAATCTTTGTTAAATTTCTGAGGGACATATGGACATTAAATCTGAACTGTAATGAGGTCATGAGATGCTTCTTCAAGCATTAGGAAGACAGAATGGGGGTATTTACAGAATTTTCAGGTGTCTGCTATTTTACATATCTTTAATGAGGTGGCAAACTATATATATATATATGTATATATATACATATATGTATATATATGTATATATATCTCATTTAATTCTCCAGAGGCATCACTAAAGTGGTTTTGCATATTTTCAAAGCAAGCATCGACGCTTTTAATTTTAGGCCATGATCACTGTGGAAGACCCTCAATATAAGCATTTGAATTGATTGGCATTTATACATATTGATATTCATTCCTCTTGGTCATTCTCATGATAACTACTATCTATAGATTTTTAGAGTTACCCCCCCTTCAACCCCTCACTCTGTAAATGACTTCCTGCTGTTCTTCACTCAGGCATGTGTAAGTCCCATATTTAAATGGTGAAGCTTTGTTTGTGACAAATGCCATATGTCCAGAATTCTTGTACCTGAAGAGAGGCCTTGCAGGACCTGACAGGTGGCATGTCTGCATATGGGTTGTTATCATACAATTATTCATAATTTTCAAAGGGACTCTGAGTAATTTGCCTATCAAAGGTCCTTCTCCTTAGGTTAAGAAGCTCACCAACATTAAATTTTAGATCAGGAAATGTCTTCAGAAACCATATCTCAACTTTAAAGGCAAACAAGTAACTGTTTTGTCCGACAGTGTCACCTTTCATATTTGAAGACGATATTGCTGCCTCAGAGTCATATCTCCTTTAATTTTCATTATAACCTGAATCAATTATTAGGGTCCACATATTATCATGACTCGGGCACTGTCCACCATGCCTCATGTCCAGTTTCACATTATCCTACTCTGCCTCCAATATGACTCTCCTCTCAGATACTAGCTTATAAACACCCAATGTGAGAAAATTATATAATATATATAAAATATAATATATATATATATATATAAAATATGTGTATATATATATTCAGGTAAGAGGGAAATTGGTAATGTAAAAGAAATAATCATTCAATATTTTGGCCAGAACTACACCCATTTGTCAAGTGCAATAACAGATTGGCTGTGGACACCAGCATTTGAGGAAATTGACAAGAACGTTCTGTGAGAATCAACTGGTTATATGGAATTGTGTGTTACATTATTTTAATTTGTAAATTGTGTACTATGCATCCTTTTTACTGGTAAAGGATTTTATGTACCAGAAAATATACATGCACATTTTTTTTTCCTGAAGAGTTTTTGTTAAACATTTACCAGTTTGCCATTGAGGAAAAAAGATATCACATGTGGAAGCAACTGGAAGTACTGATGGAAAAAGAACAAAATAGGCCAAATTCTTGGAGCCCTCAGAAAGGAAGAGGGTACATAGCAGAACAAGGTTTTTTGAGCAATGACTTGGGATCCCTCTGAATTAAGGTGGGGGGTGGGACCACTGTGTTCTTAGCAGGCCAGGGTGAAAGTGTTTCTGCTACATGCAATGAAAGCACCCAATTCAATGCTTGGCCTTGTATGCCAAGTAAGTTGTATGTTGAGTAGAAGTTGAAACCCATTGTGTGTACCATACCAAATTTTTCAACTTAGTTTCAATAGGAAAAATACCCCAAGCACCTAACAGACAACTTAGATATTTTGGTGTAACATGTCTATTATAAAATAATCTTGGTTTTAAATGATTTAAGCCAACACTTTCTCATGCACAGTATGTGTTAGAGACTACACTTTGTTTTGCCATTATTGTCTTCAATTCTGACTTCTTTTTTAGAATTCCACTTGTTAGGACATCAATTTCTCTTCACAGCTTCAAGGAAAATGCTGTATGGCCATTTATCAACATTGGATTACACAGCAGCTCCAGGCTTTCTGCATGCTGATGAATCATGATGCACACTTTGTGGATGTACAAATTTAGTCCTAGGCCAATGTCCTTGTCTCTAATCAATTTTCCATAACAGTGTTCAGAAATGTGTAAGCTCAGGCAGTGCCAATATATATTATTTAAACCCTGAATATAGGGAATTATTCTTATTGCTCAAAGAAATATTATCTATCCTCAAATCCAATACCAATAATTTTTTATATTGGATTGCTGTTTAGATTACTTATCCTCCATCATTTTTTCCTCACTCAAATTTTCCCTCTATTAAAAGATTATTCAGAATTGACTACAATACTGTTTAACTTCCCATCACAGTTGCTGGGCACTTTCCCAGTACCTGATTATCAAGTGTCACTTTGCAAAACAGAGCCTATGTATTTGTCCCTCTTTCCCTCCTACATAGTAACATCTCCAATTTCCCAAGGACCCATCTAACATTCTCTCTGCACGATTCTTCGCCTAGTGTGCTGTTGCTAGGAGGTGCAATGGCAGCCGTCTAGCTCCTTGGGGACTTGGTAAGAGCAGTTTAAGAAGTGCACATGGTGGTGGCTCCAGGTGAAAAAATGAAGGGTGCTGTCTGCAGCGTTGTTTATAATGAAATTTAAAATGTTCTGGAGTAAATGGCTAGTTCAACAGAAAACCGTACACACAAATGAAACACTGAGTAATAAAATAATTTAAATAAAATTTAAGAAAAAGACAAAATAATTATGTTATATTTCATGGCAAATGATGGAGTTAAAATTATATATGGACACACTGATTCTATTCTTAGAAATATATGTGATGTATGTATATGACCTATGAATGAAAAAATTGAAAATCACATTGAATAATAATTCCTTTTGAGTGGTAGTATTATAGGGGATTTTAGTTTTTCTTCAATCTTTTCTGTAGTTTTTAAATTTCTATAATGATCATGTCTATTTTTGTGGTCAGAATTTAAAACGTCGTTACTGCAAAGGAAGAAATTGCCAAACCAAATAACAGCAACGCCGCCTATGCCCTGACACATTCCTCATTTGCTGAAAAGAAAGGAAAGTTGCTTAAATTATTCAAATTTCTTCAGGTGCTTTTATGGAACCATGGATTCTTTATAATACAGAAAGTCATTTGTTCTGAGTCTTGAGGAAAGAAATAAAAAGGAGGACGAGGCAAAGATTATAAAATGTTTACAAGGCAAATGCTATTGCATCAATTGAGCCCCTAACTACACTTCAGTAGTAAAATAGCTGG
This sequence comes from Micronycteris hirsuta, assembly GCA_004026765.1. Lineage (NCBI taxonomy): Eukaryota > Metazoa > Chordata > Mammalia > Chiroptera > Phyllostomidae > Micronycteris > Micronycteris hirsuta. The sequence continues at coordinate 133,566 of PVJI01000584.1, forward strand.
GAAATGTGGAAACTTTTGTGATCAACATGAGGCATACTTGTGCAATCTAGAATTCTGAATAGAACCTGTGAAAGAAAAGGACACAGTCCATCATCCACAATAACCAGATGTTTCCAGTAGAGACTCTGGAATATTCCTGGGACCCAGAGGTTGGTGCTATGGGCCATAGTATTTTCTTTTTCTTGGACTTCCTATTTCTTTTCCTATTCTTCCCCCATGAGTTCTGCTTTATCCTACACTTATGCTTGACCTGACGAACCAATTTTATGCTTTGTCTATATCACCAAGTCTAATTCCCCCTCACTATTCACATTCTTCTTCAACATATAGTACACGCATAATGAAGCCGTAAGAAAAGGAAACATCTCTCTTGCCATGATGTTAGAAAAGCTCTTCATAATAAGAAAGAGGTTGGAGAGGGATGAAGGGGATAAAAGAAAGAGAGCTCCATTCTGCCTACTGATACAAATGGGAAGAACTTAGGGGTGAAGTACATGTAGATTATAATTTCATATGGCCACACAGGAATGGGCATCTCACTGTTTTGCAATTGAGTAAAATGTCGATCTGAGCCATGGTAGAAGGATGACTTCATGAAAGTGGAGGTGGGAGCGGGTGACATTTGCCATCTTTGGCTTCTGATTCCAGATTCCTCTAGCCTTGACTTAACTCCTCATGGGGACCTGAGTCATTCTTCCTCATGAGAAAATTCTTTTCTAGTATTTGCTAACTATTCTTTAAAGACTTATCTTGTCCTTTCTTGGTGAGCAAGTTATGCATTTATTGCTCAAAGACCATCTCTGTGAAAAACATTTGATATCATTAAGAATTCATTGCTGGACTCTTTATTTTTAGAAAGTTATGATTCTTATTGATTTTACTGCTGTAGCTAAAATGATTTTAAAAATTAAAATGTGTTCTGGTTAGTGCAAAAGCTAACAATGATGAGCAAATCTAATGATGTTTTAGCAAATGGTCCTATACACCATTAAATCTCTCTAAGGTTAAAGGTGAATGATATGATAATAAATAATAGAGGTGGACTGTCTGTCTTCTTCATCCATATTCCATTATTATGTTTTTATAACATATAAAAATAAAGACAGTCTCTGAGAGAATATATAAGGAGATCCTTGGTCTTAGTTACTGTTAGGTTAAACATAAGACTTTACTTGCCTGTAGCCTAGCAAAGAAAAAAAAGTCATCTCATTTCCATTTGATCCTGCCCAGCCAGCTCAAACGAATGTTGGGATGTTGAGTGTGTCCTCCTTGCAACTCAGGTCCAGATTTTGGGAGGACGTGGCTCTGAGATTACCATCTCATTGACCTTCAGATACTTTTAGGATGATTTTTATGATGTCTTTTCGGATGAACATTGGGGTCAGGATGCTGAGTTTTGTACTCACTGGATCATAGAAATTTGAATGATGATTTGTTTGAACTTAGATGAAAAATAAAAAGCTAATCTATTTCTGGTTAGTCGCACTCCTTCCAGCATTACCAACTCTCAAACTAAAATGATTTGTGATTATATCCCATATGTTGATTTTTTCCCTCATGTATTGTGCAACAGAAACTTTTAGGCTTAGCTGTAGGTTCTCATTCCCATTCTCTACTCCTTTTCTTGTATAAAGACCAGTTTTTTTCCTTAAATTTTGTTTTTTATCTGCATGCTTTCCTCTCTGTGAATTTTTGTTGTTTCTCTTTTGTTTTGTAGGATGCCACTTAGATTTTTTTCACAAAAAGTCTAAGTAAATATTCTCAGTCCTATGCATCTTTATGCATATTCTTATTTTGTTCTCACACTTGCATATTAGTTTTAAGTTATTTTTGTCAGATGCTTGAAAACAAAATTCCATAATTTCCTGGAGACTCGTGTTACTTAGAAAAATTCTAATGTCAATTTGATTTTCACATGCCAGTAGTTATGTTTTTACTTCTTTATTTTGAATGAAAGCTGTTGACTTTTTCTCTTCTATTTAGATTTTGAAACTTCACACCATGTGCCTTAGTGCAGGTTTGGTTTATACTAATGCTGTATACAATGTTCAGACTTGGGTCTGTATTCATATGTAGGATTTGACTTTATTCATTAGCATTCCTTCTATTCCATTTCCTCTGGATATTCATTCTGAAACTGCTCTTTTTGTCTCAGCTTTTCTCTCAATTTATCCTTCTATAGACCTATCTCCACTTACGGAGGGAAGAATGTGATACAGGTTTCAATGTGTCCCTAGGATTGATTTGTCTTCTTGTTTTTTTTTTTAAATATAGAGCTCTTTTTTTAAAGATTGTATTTATGTTTAGAGAGGGTAAGGGAAGGAGAAAGAGTGGGAGAGAAACATCAATGTGTGGTCACTTCTCACACACCCCTTACTGGGGACCTGGCTGGCAACCCAGGCATGTGCCCTGATTGAGAATCAAACCGGCAATCCTTTGGTTTGCAGGCTGGCACTCAATCCACTGAGCCACATCAGCCAGGGCTGATTTGTTTTCTTAGTGTTAGAGTTCTTGGTCCCTCCAGAAGCTGTAAGTCACCTGGGGTGACTGTGTTAGTTCTTTGGTGTCCGAGTATTCTCTAATGTCTAAACCGATATTTCACAGAACAAGCTTAGTTAGCAGGGAGAAGTCCTTTTCAACTTTCCGTATTTTGGAGACTGCTTTTGTCTCTCAGTGCCTCACCGCTGACCCCGAACCCCACTCCTACTCCGCACCTCCCCACTAGAGGAGCCACAGGCTTTTAAGCAGCAGTTCTCAGGGCATCCATCTGGGGGCAGTAGACACCACTCCCATCATCTGCAGGTTGACCAAGAACAAGTGTTAGGAATTCAGCAGTTCTGAATGCAGTTCAATTTGTTATCATTCCTGCCTCAAGGCTTTATAGACTTTAAGCTTGGAATTTCTCAAATAACTTCATTGCACCTCTGATCTTTTAGATCTATTTTTTCCTCTGGTTTTTTTTCTATCAACCTGTTTCATTTGCTTTCTATTCTTAAGGAATTTCTAGAATCTGAAAGGTATGAATGACATTGGTTCCCTGTGATGTGATAGAATCTCTCTTTTCATGTTTTCTTTTCATTTTAAATAGATTTTAAGTTGTAGGGGATTTAGACATTTGGTCTCAGTTCAGTATTCAGACCACAAAAATTCAAAGAGGAGGAGCTGCGTGCCCAGTGAGATTTTCCAGGTTTAATGCCCGTTCAGAAGGCAGATCCAGGGTGGAGGTTTACCCCCAACACAGTCATGGGCCATCTGCCAGGAGCTCCCTTCTCAGGTCTACTGCAAGGCTTGGTAGCTTTCCTGGAGTAAATATCTAAGATACATTAAATATAATGTACAGTCTGGAACCTAGCAGTTTTTTTACATAATACCTTATATTTAATAACTTATTTCACCTACACACTTCCTGAACTGTAAAGAATCACTAATGCTATGTGTGGCTGGGTAAACTGAGGTATGAAGTGTCTAGTCATCTTGCATTCATAAGAACCAGGACTGTACTAAACACAGAACCACAGTATCCTAACTACCGGCTCAGTGGCTCTTACTGCTTCTTCAGAGCAACACACGTGATGGAGTGAGCTCACATAGTCACCACGTTCCTTGGGGTTCGTTGATGTACTACACACAAACTTCAGTCTGACTTTATCACTTAAAGATCTGGGTGCATCTCAGGGTCTGTTATTTTTTGGACTAATATGAAATACATAAACAAATCAACAAACAACAAGTGTTGGAGAGGATATGGAGAAAAGGGAACCCTAGTGCACTGTTGGTGGGAATGCAGACTGGTGAAGCCACTGTGGGAAACAGTATGGAATTTCCTCAGAAAACTAAAAATGAAACTGCCTTTTGACCTGACAATTCCACTGCTGGAATGATATCCTAAGAACCCTGAAACACCAATCCATAAGAACCTCTGAACCCCAATATTCATAGCAGCACAATTTACAATAGCCAAGTGCTGGAAGCAACCTAAGTGCCCATTGTTAAATGAATGGATCAAAAAACAGTGGTACATTTACACAATGGAATACCTTGCAGCAGAAAGAAAGGAGCTCCTACCCTTTGTGACAGCATAGATGGAACTGGAGAGCATTATGCTAAGTGAAATAAGCCAGGCGGTGAAAGACAAATAGCATATGATCTCACCTATAAGTAGAACCTAATCAACCAAACAAACATGCAAGCAAACTATAACCAGAGACATTGAAATAAAGAACAATCTGACAGTAACCAGAGGGGAGGTGAGAGGGGATGATGGGGGAAAGGGGGGAAGGGATTTCAGGAACAACTATAAAGGACACATGGACAAAACCAAGGAGGGGAGTAGAATCAGAGGAGGGAGGTAATGATAGCTGGGGTGGGAGGGAGTGGGGGGGAGTAAAATGCAGACAACTGTACTTGAACAACAATAAAGTTAAAAAATTTAAAAAAAGAAAACATTTAATGAGCACTTTTTGTCAGGCAGGGTTCTAGAGCCTCACAACTATCAGTTGAGGCAGGATATTATTATCATCTTCATCTTGCTGATGAGTAAACTGAGCACAATTAAGTATTGTACCTCCCAAAGTCAGTCTCACAGCTAAGTACAGGCGATGCCTAGACCCCCACGGTCTGATTCCAGAGCCCACGCTCAAAACCAGGTATGGCAACCTTAGGTCTGTGGGCTAAATTTGACCAGCTGCCTGTTTTTGTTTTCTTCTTTGTCTAACTACCCATGAACTAAGGATAGATTTTACATTTTTAATGATTACATTTTAAATTATTATGTGAATACCTGCATAATCTCCTCAATTTTGCTTCATGGCCTCACAAAGCCTGAAACCTTTACTGTCTGGCCCTTGGGGAAATAGTATGCCGATCCCATCGAGCCTGACCATCTGGCTATAATCCACACACCTCTGCACTTTATTATGAGATCCAAGTAGTTGGGCATAGCTCACTGCTAGCGGATTGAGACGCGTAGTTGAGAAATGCTCCATTAGGATACCCCACCAAGGCTAGAGAGCAAAAACAGGCAATTTGTGACTTATTACTTCTCCTGCCCATCCCTTCCTCCCTCATAAATAAGGTCTAAACAGGTTGTGTTTTTAACTATTATCATGAACTGATGAAATTCCACCTCCTCTCTTTACCCCTTTCTAAACATACCCAGTGTTTCCTAAGCAAACAGTGAAAGGATTGCATACAGAAAGAAGAAATCTGAAAATAAATCAAGAATTCTGCTTCAGGATTTCAGCAATTGCTTTCAGAGCTCTCAGCAATTATTCTGGTGGCAGGGGCCCTGGAGAAGAAATAGGACACGTATCTGGCCTAGAATCTAGAGCAGGCCTTTTGCCCGGTCATCGCTTTGCAGGCAGGCGGGGTCGTACCGAAGCCTACACTGCGACCATGGAGTGCTTGCTGAGCACGCAGTCAGGGCAAAGGACTTGGTCTGTAAAGAGTATGTTCACCTGTAATGTGTCACAGATCATACTTCCATGCAACACTGATAGCTGTTTGATGTTGGGAAGTCAGGGCACCCACATGGTTAAATAAGTGAAAAATTCTTGGTTAAAGTTAACGAGTTGTTTTTTTTAAGTCAGAAATTTTCCTAGAGTTCATAATATGCTAATATCCATTATCCATCCATAAATGGAGTGTACAGCATACAGTGTTTTCTAAAGTTAACCAGATGATGAACTGTGTGTGTTTTTTTGGTTTTAATCAAATGACTTTTGCTCCAGGGGACATGGTTTGGGAGATATTGGGGAATATTATCCATTGTGGTTTTCCACATTAGAAGCTTTCTCTGCCCAGTGAATCTGTAGCAGTTGATTAGTCAGCACATCATTCCTGCTGGGCCCTGTAGAACAATATTTATAAATCCCCCTCTGCCATTCCTCTTTCCTACTTCTGATGCCATGCAAACGACCGGCCTCTGTGTGCATTTGACATTCTATCGCTCTTCCATTGCAGCCTACTCATCTAATCATGAAATATTGAAGTTGACAAATCATTCCTCATTACTTTTCTTCTCGGTTTAACTATCTCATGCACACTCAAGCAGTTACCTTAATTGAATTGCCTGTTCTCTCTAAGTCACAATGTAATATAGTGTCAGTTAATTCTTCCCAAGATGGTGTGTTTCTGCTAACGTAGATCTGAGAGGAATTCTATAAGCCGGTGGTTAGGTTTGGAGGTGTATAACATCTTGCAAGTAGGTATAGAACATTTCGGCAACTGAACACATTGTTCATCTACAACAGAAGGTGTCACCTGACACAAAAATTCAGCTCTTTTTTTTTTTTGAAGTTCTATTTTACATGCTAGCCAGGATTCTATTCATTGTCTGATATGAGTTTTGGGGGCTTTCTTTTTAAAACAGTCTTCAGATACAGAAAGTTACTAAATTCTCAAATAAAGATTAGTCTTACCTGTCCTCACAGCCTTAGCCATCTCGCCCCCACCTCTGTGTGGCAGAAATTGGCATTCCCGGTTTACAGCAGGACTCCGGACACGACACCAATAGTGTTGTGCATGTCAATTTCTCCTGCTGGATGGGCAGCCTGTCTCAATAATCAGATCTGTCAGCTCTTTGCAAAAGAACTGGAAAGTTGTCTTACTCGTGTGGAAATCTAATAGCGAGTTGTCACTCCCTCTTGACAGCACAGGCCCAGGCTGTCAATGGAGTATCCTGTGTCAAGGTGCTGCAGTGGGCTGGGTCCCTGCCTGGAGAGATGCTGCTGAATTGGGCCACTTTGCTCACTCTTGCAGAATTTGTGACCTATCCAGTGCTGTCCCTCTCAGGCCTGACTTTTAGAAAATAAGGTTGCCAAATCCTGATTACTTTCGTGTGTGGATAACTAGTACAAATTCTTGCATCATAATACGCACAGTGAAAACCAATTAATGAAGACAATCCAGGATTGCTAATGTACCCATTATTTTTCTTGTACCTTAAAAATGTGGTACTCTGCTGTACTAAATTTTATCCTAAGTCTCTCTCTATTTTTCTACTTAGAGATTGTACCAAATGACAAAAGTAAGATTTTTTTAAAGAAATTCAAAGTATATCCCAGGCAGTTATTCTCTCAAACATTAAATGCCAGCTAACTGATTTTTAAATTTTTACTTTTCAGCTTCATTACACTTTACACCTCAGTATATTTTTGTACCTTCCCACATTTTGTAGAGACAAAATATCAGATTTCTAGCTTTTAGTAGAACTCTTCAGTATATCAATTTCTGTTAACACAGCTGTTAAATATTGAGATCATACTGCATGTTAAATTAAATCGATTTTCAAAGTAAATTAAATCCCTGAATGAATGTGGGTGGATCTTTCCACATGAAGGAAGGAATCCTAAGAGAGTTGCCCATATAAGCAGATCTTGGGGAAATAAACTGAATTGTCTATGGAACAGTTGTATTACAATGCAGCAGTCCTATCTTTCTCAAGTGCCTTAAAAAGTAAAATATATTTCATTCAAATTCAAACATAAAAGACAAAGATATAAATTTTGAAAATGTAACGGCTTTGTCTGATAGTTGGTCAGTTATCTTTGCTTTAAAAGGAAATCTACATTGGTCTAGAGCCAAATGCAGCCAGATTCCTCATTCATTCTTCAACCAGAAAAGAACAATTAGGTTGAAATAAGTAATATCTAGAAAGCAATTATTACATGTTAATTAGCTTGCTGCGGCTATAGTTAATGGATTGACAGTATTTGCAGTCAACTTTTACAATATCGAATGTTATATTCTTCTATTAAACCCACATCTATTACACTCCTAAAAAGTAGATTTTAACCTTATACCCCTTAGTTTTCCCCTGCTTTTCCAATTTTCTTTTCTATAAAGAAAAAAGCAGAAAGTAAGAAAAACCTTAAGCAATGTGAAATAATAGAATTCCTCCCACAGTTTTCCATTCTAATTTGGCAATAAGTCTAATGATTATGTATTGTATGGGTTATAGACTATAAGAAAAGCATCATAAATTATTCATATTCTCATTGAATCAAATTGCACCAAAAATCTTTATGAGGCATTTTTATTTTCACACATTCCATAATACTATGAAAATACTCAGTCACTTAGCAAATATTTTGTCATGTGGGCTTGGGGCAGTATTTGGTAATTCAGAGTGAGAGAATGGAATAGAAGGCGCAGGGAGGGCCCTCATGTAACTTGTTACTTGGCTGTGGAGAACTAAAACTTACTAAGGTAAAAATGCTTGGAAAGCCTTCAATCCTTTCACAAGAGGAAACCCATATGGGCTATTAGTTTGTGTGACTCAAAACACAAATGAATATAAAGTTGAGGCAAGTTGAGGACTTGAGGCGGAATGATCAGAGCCAGGGGAGGTAACTGAGGGATGACTGAGGCGGTAAACTTGCTGATAAAAAGAAAAATAGGAAGGTGGGTACATTGATTCTTCCAGTGAGAGGAATGGTTGGGGGAGGGGTGTTGGCAAATTATGACTTGTGGACTAAATTTGCAAGTGGACAATATTTGTATGACCCCAGTTATGGATAGTTTTTACTTTTAAAGCATTAAAAAAAAAAAAAAAACAAAGAGAAATGTGAAAGGGAGCATATGGCCTAGAGCCTAAAATATATTACCTGACCCTTTACAGAACAAGTTTTTGGACCCCTGGTCTAGAGTAACCCTCCTCAAACTTTTTGTGTCAATGAAAATGTTTCACACCTGTGCTGGCCAATGTGGTGGTTGGAAGCCACATGTGACTACTGAGAAAATGTAGTTTGTCTGACTAAGGAACTGAATTTTCAATTATATTTCATTTAAAGTTAAATCAGTGCAAGTGGCAGGTAGCTGCCATTTTGGACGGCACAGCCCTAGCCAAGTGTGAAGGAGTGGGCCATTTTGTACAAAAGCGAAAGTTCTAGACTAATTCTTATCCCATACCTCAGTTGGCTATTCTCTGTGATGTTAGCTCTGAAGCAAGGTGGGAGTGTCAGCACACCAAACTGACAGTGAGGGATAATATTTGGAAGCTTGAAAAGTCTTGGCAGGAGAAAGTGTCAGGAAGACAATCCTATGGAGAGATTCCATACCAGAAATAAATTCTTAAGTTCTGAGATGGCCAGCATCCATCTGTTCCTAGAACATATGCTAAGAATTGAGAATTAAAGATCCAATCTGTAAGAATAAAAAGCAGGTCAGTGTTTAGACTGCAGCGTAGAGACGACAATTGCAGTGTCAGACAAAGGGGTGAATCGAGAGGAGGCATCTGTCTATAATACAAGAAGGCCACAAACATGATTCGGATCTTCAGAAACAGGGCTGGCAAAAGGAAGGTGGACACAAATAGACCTTTCAAGGCAGCTAAGGAGCAGGAAACTGTTCCTCCTTTGTGGGGCACCAGCATTCTGACAGGAGGAGGCGCTATGCATTGCAGAAGTTCTAGTGTCTCAGAAACTCTGGCCTCGGACACCCACATGGACTTTAGAGGTGGCGAGGAGCAGTGAGACCTTGAACCTCTGTCCCATTCCTTTATGGAGGAAGGGTAGGCTTGCCAGATAAAACACAGGACACTCAGTTAAAATTGGACTTTAGAGAAATACCAAATACTTTTAAAATGTAACTATAGCTAGCATATTACTACTATATAGGACATACTTACACTAACAAAATGTTGTTTATCTAAAATTCAAATTTAACTAGGCATCCTGTATTTTCATTCGCTTGAGGGTTATGTCTGTCCTTCCTTGAATAACAACATGTTAGAATCATGTGGGTCTTTAGTTATTTTCTATGTAATGCTCTTGTTTTTACAGAATAGGAAGCAGACCTGAAAAGGTAAGGTGAGCTTTCCAAGAACCCATATTTCTCCCTGTGGTGACATGACTATTCCTGGAATCTGGGCATCTTGCTGCTCTGTTCAATGCTTTTATTCTCTACACTCCACCGTCTTTTATCTTCAAAGAACACAGGAAATAATGTGCCTTAAAGTGCTTTGTAAAAGTTAATATCTAAAATATAAATGTATAGTATGATTGTTTCTAGACTGATATCATAGCATAGAAATCGCCTCCTTACTTGTGCTAATTCACAGTCCTCCTTCTGGAAAAATATTTGGGCATCAGCACCCTAAGAGTCCAAAGTACTAATCTTCTTGGATTGTTTTTGAAAAGCACAACTGTTAAAAACAAAGTTATCAAAACAACTTAGCAATTCTAGGTCTTGTAAAATCTGGCCCCACGCAAAACCAACCAAAACGATTTGATAATAAATATCCTTAGGTGAACACAAAGCAGCCTTTTGCATTTCACTGTTGGCAACCCAGGCTAGAGGTACCACTTGTGCATCACTGTCTGCCTCGCAGGAGACAGGTTCTTATTGCAAGGCAAGTCACAGCTCTGCCAACATTTATAGCTGCTCTGCCACGGTGGCAGTGACAAGCTGACACCTTCCAGATACCTGGATTTCTTTTCCTTCAGTGTAATAAACAGTTGGGGTGGGCACAGGGGAATAAAGTAAAATAACATTACTGTCCAGGCAGTAGATGCTAAAGAAGCATTTAAATAGAGGAAGAGCTGAGTCGAGCATGAAAAGAGACATCCAAAGGCAATCTTTAAGATCCAAAGTCTAAGGACTCTTTAGAGGCCCCTCCTTAAGGGAGAAATTTGAGCCTCTTTGGTTGCTGCTCCTTTGTACCCTCACCGTGGACTATACACTTTCTTTCCTATGATTGACTCATTTTGGTTCAATTAAGAGTTTGGGAAATTTTAATCTTATATCAAGATGTATTACTGCTGGGTGGCAAAACTGGTCCGTTGTCTTTTGAATGTGTTTGAGATTTCCTCTTCAGTGGGAGCTTGGGTTATTTTTATATTGCTAAATGTTGTATTACATATGCAAATGAAATTTTGCTTGAGGAATTTAGAATGGAAATATTTTAAGATATGTAAAGCTTTTAATCCAACAAATTATTTTGGAAATAAAAGGATTTTTCCTCCTGTGTGCTTATTGTTTGCTCAAAATTATATATGCCTTACAAAATTATATATGCCTCACATAAATCCATGATTACATTCACAGAAACAACACAGTCCAAAAAACTCTTAATTTCTTATATAATTTCTTTAAAAAAAGACTCTATTTCCTTGTGTCCTTTGGCATATAACAAAACATTTTATATTTCCACAAAAGTCTAGAATCTAGTTTTCATCTGTATTGCACTTTAGTGGGATCTAATTCTTTAGAATTATCAAGTAGATAAAATGCTGCTTTTGTTTACCCTGAAACAGCAACAGCAGAGCTTTTAATTTACAATTAAATGTATATATACGCACATGCATTGGAACATGTACATATTTCAGTGGATAGTGACTGTTGAGGATTTACTTTTCTGACCTCAAGTACCTGGTGAGAAAGAGGCTCCTGGACTTCTGGGCTGCGCGGATGAGCTTTGAGATATGCCCCTTGCCTCTCGCTGGTGGCAGTGCAAAGGCTTTGACCAGAGCTGCCCAGTCTCGCATTTTTGATTAATACATTACAGTAAATTTTCCCGTGAGGTGTGTTTTGTTTCTGAGGGAAAGAGATATGAGTTTTTAAACATTCTGGATAAATAACACACAGACACATCACTAGGCCTCCATCTGATACAGAAACAGTTTGAGGCTGTGTCACCTTGGGTTTATGGCTGTGAACACCTATTGTGAGCTAATCATTGGATTGAGTAACATTATTTGAATTGATGAAATGCTTGCTTTCTTGATTAAACGACTGTGTGAAGTCTGATAACTTTGGAGCTCTGTAACACTTGAGTTAGTGAGCTAGGATTAGTATTAGTATTAGTGCTTTGGGAACGTGCAAAAGCATGCAGATTAAAAGTTTGTTTGGAAGGGGTAAAATAGTACTCATCTTTTAAATAGAATGTTATGGAACTTCCATTTTGGTATTTCTATGATTTGTCCCCCTCTTCCCCTTTTCCACCTCCATCCACATTTTGACCACACTTCTTACCTCAGTCATTACAAGATCATTCTAATTAAACTTCCTGTCTCCTTTCAGGGTCCACACCTGTAAAATCAATTAAGCATCCCTTATCATGTCTCTGAATAAGGTAATGGGTACATTTTCTTATTATTAATTCTTTGCAAAATTCATAATCATTAATTTAAAACTTTTTTCAGAAGCAAATGAACTAAAATTAGCTTATAATCAGAAAGCATTTAACAGTACCATGGAGAATTCCTGAATACTGATTTTTAAATTGTTTTCCACAAACCCCCGTAGAAGGGCACTTTGAAAGTGGATATGAAGGTGTTTGGTGTTTCGTTCAAAGCCGGCCCTGTCCTCAGGAGAAGCGGGAGTTCCACAGACAGAAAAAACAATGACTTCTAGCACCATGGTTGCATACTCTTCAGGGGATGATTGCAGTATTATAGACACTGTATCTTTATTTTGTAGACAAAGAAACTAAGAATTAGTGTTATTTCATGTAAAGTTCTTAAGAAGAGTGGAAAATGCTGTTATGTAATGATGACTAATGCAATATGAAAGGGATTATTTTGGCACAGTGATGATGTTTTTCCCTTGCAGTTTTGTAACAGTTTCCTAGCTATTAAATAACTATGTCAGCAAAGTTGCATTTGATTTGACTTTCAAAAGAACTTAAAACAGTTCATTATTTTTGTCCCATTTTTAAAAGAAGCCTCCAATTGCTATGTCTTCAATGAAAGTGATTTCACCCACAGTTAATTATACACAATGTACCACAATCTGTGCTGTCACCCCAGAGAGCTCCCGAAGTCAGTCTCGCAGCTCCAACTCTCACTTTCAAATTGCCAACCGAATCTGCGGCCCTCTGAGATTTCTCTTGCCTGTGTCCCCTTCCCTGTACTAATGCTGCACCCGTGCTCTGCAGGCCTCAGCCTTCCCTCCGCTGGATGGCACCGCAGGCTCCTCACTCTCCTCTTGTTTGGCCCTTCCCGTACTCCTATTTATTCTCTTCATTGCAACCATGGCAATTTTCCAAATGCAAATGTGAGCACCTCACTCATACAAACTTCCCTGTCTCTCTGTGGCCTTCAGTCTTCAATCTGAGCTTCTCAGAATGTCATTCAAGGCTCTGCAGCTCCATTTAGCAGTTCCTCTCTCCAGCTGCATCTTCCACTATTTATCCCCTCATTCCCTCTACTAGATTGAGAATTTTTTGAACAGCTTATAGTTTCAAGGTTGTCTCTTGCTTCTGTGCTTTTTCTTCCTGAAACATTTTCCCCCAGCTCCTTCGTCTCATATCCTTGCTACCTTCGTCCCATTGACCTTGCTACCTTCTATTCGTCTTTCAAAACCCTCCCAGGCACGAGGTGAATCTCTCCTCTGAGAAGAGATGAGAATTACCTCCTCTTCTGTACTGAGGCCTCTTGGTGCTGTGAAGTCAGACTCCCTAGGATCAAATCCTGACATCTTTTAGTAGCTGTTTTACCTTAGATAAGATATTTTCTTTCCCTGTACCTTAACTGAGGCCTCGTATTTAAAAATAATAAGAATGCCTTCATCACTGGGTAATATTAGGATACAATAAAAAATAAGAAGAGTGTTTGTTACATAGTAAGGGCTCCATAAATATAACTACAATTACCATTATTATTATTAATTACTAACTTGTATATTATTATCACATTTCACAGTGAATTAGAATTATTTTTTTATACTCCAGTATCTGACACACTAATATTTAATGAGGACTTTGAGGATAAATACAGCATACACAGCATTTTATTCATCTTTATATCCTCAGAAATTGCTATGAAGCCATGAGCATTATAGAGAGTAAGTGTGAAGTACTTTAAAAGAACAGAATACTATGTAAGTACGTGGCTAGATTACTCCACCATGAGTAAGAAAACACAAGGATGATTCAAAATGAGAGATGAGTCAAAGAGAGCTAAAACTGGTATTGGTTTAGTTTTTTAAGACATACATTGTTTAGGCTAATTTTAAAATGTGATTCAATTTGTCACTTAAATGCCTCTAATGGTAGAAAACAGTGTTCTGATAGGTAACAGTAAAAATAAGTCCATAATTTACATTTTCTGTTGACTAATACACGAAGCTCATCAATTCTCACAAGGAAACCAACTGGTGAATATGGTGCTCCCACAGCACCCCTAAAGGCCTGACTCCCTGCATTCCTTCTGCCAGGGCCGCACTCCAGCTGCCATTGGTGCATCAGGTCCATTGTCCCATGAATCTGCCTATATGAACTCATGGGATTATATTCCTAAAGCCCATACACCTCTCTAAGTTTCCATCCTCCTACCAGAATCTCCATACGTTCCATATGTTCCAGGACCTTGGTAATGACCTCAGGCCCCAATGTCTCAGAATCCTCTCTTCAATCTTAAATTTAGGCTGTGTTTTAAGTGGGCTTATTTGGGGGCAGGTACCACATCCAGAATTCTAAACAATCAGGTTTGAGGGGAGTATCAGGGGACTAAATGCTAATGGAAAAAAAAAAATACAATGATGATTAAATATAAATAAAGAAACAAACAAATAAATAAATAAAATTGCTCTTTCTTAGGTGATTTGCAAATTGAGCACAATCCAGCTTCCTAAATCCATGTAAACTGACCATCGAGAACAGACTGCACTTCTCCAGACTGTACATCTTTACCTAAACACACAAAAACCAGAAGAGCACAGCTGCTTCTTCAGATGCAGCTTTACAAACTTTGTGCACTTCCATGGAAAAAATAGCAAACGTAAAACTACTTGAATGGATTATTTAGCTTAAATTCTGTTTGACAAAACAGGAGGAAGAAACATGGGATTAGGGATTAAAATTAAACTAACATAGTCATAAGTCACAGTGATAACTATGAACCTACAGTGGTCTTGCTTGGCACTCTGAGCTGATGCATACCTCAGTTCACAGGTCCCAGCAGCCTTTTGTGAGACTGAAAATTGTGAGGCTATGAGATTAAGAATAAAGCCACATCCTACCTTCTAAATGCACTAAGGGAGGGACAAGAGAGAATGGCTAAATGCAGCAGCTTTAAGAATGGTTATTGAATAATTCACAAACTGAATTCGGTGAGACTATTTGATTTTTGTAAAATCAAAGGCAATTAATTTAAATAATAGTAATAATATGAATAACAATAGCAAGAAAATTAAGAAGAAAAGCCTTCTGACAGTGTTTTAATAGCGTATGCATTTTTTTTAACTCCAAGAAGATCTAATGCTGTGCGTGTAATTTTATGTTAAACTAGAAAAATAAACTGAAAATTTGCTATTGGCCTGAGGTACATTCCTGAATTTCACGCTGTTTTTGGATTTTGCCCCAGGGAAAAAAAGACATATAATTTTGGGTGTGAAAGGTTGCATAGTGCACTTGCTGTCGCAGGACTGTTCAGACTAGTACTAAACTGGCCAACAGGAAATTGTGCAGACATAGTGAACCTTGTTTCATAACCAATTGCTGCAGTTCTCTGGGTTGGCAATGATAGAAAGTTCCAATATTAATGTGAGGCAAGTGACAGGAGCAGATTAAAAAGGAGAGAGAGACTTCTGTTGACAGTGAGTACAAGACAACATATGATTTGGGGGCGCACCTACCACATGGCTGCTGAATCTCCAAGGCTCATTTCATGTCAGAAAGCAGAGCCAAGTGAGAACAGTCCCTTCCAAATGCAGACAATCACACAGAAGCCAACAATCCAATGCAATATTATGTCATTAAGCAAACCTGTTTCCCCTGATCAATCTTCTTGAATAAGATAAAATTGATGTTCAATTTTTAAAAAAAATATAAGATGGGTGAAATTTGAGAACGCTGTTGGCATATGTTTAGCCTACACCACACCACTGCTTCCTCAGCAGGAGCCGTTTTCAGGAAAAATAGCAATGACACTAATTAATACTAATTACTCATCTTGCTTTTATTCTTTGAGTTTTAATGGCCTTACCAATATGTACTGTTCAAGTTAAATGCTTGCTTCAGGACTGGAAAATTTTTTCAGCTCAGCCCTACCATATGCTGTTTTCCTACCAGTGTAAGCAGGAAAAGGAAGAAAAAATGGGCTGTGATCGCATAAGAGCAAAGTCGTGCTTAGGCCTCAGGGCAGATTATAAAATTAAAGATTTAGTGTTTTCTAATGGGATTTATTTCTACCTTACTTTCTATACTGTATAGTTATTACAAGTAGGCAACACTGAAGCTATCACTATTGCTACTATTCTTAATATTGGTACCATCTCTGACACTATTCTATTATTTATAGTATTCTCATAATATCTTTGCTCTATGGTCCTCTCTGGGTTTAAAAATGCTCGATGACTCGTCACTGCCCACTGAGTTAAGAATAAGATTTCCAGGTTAGGGAACAGAATCTTCACAACCCTCCCTCTCCGGCCTCCTCTTTCATTTTTCCCCAGTCGTCCGCTGGGCTCCTGCCTCCTGGGCCGGCCGATCCTGGCCCGGGAGCACTCTGTGCTTCTTGGTGCACGTGCCGCTCTTTACTCAGGCTGGGCCCTGCAGTGCCTTCGCTCCCTTGACTTTCTGAACTCCTTGCATATATAAATAATTTCTTCCACTTACAATCCTTGCAGTATCTTAGACTTTTGCTAATAGTATATATGCTTTAATAAATGATACCTTTTGTATACTTGTGTCTGCTTATTGGTGTTATTAGACTTGAAATAAATATTTGGCAAATCAGAGCATCTAACAGGTTAAATACATTCTATATCCTTTATAAGGAGAGGTATGTATATAAATTAATGCATTTTCTTAGTTTTAGATATATTTGCATAATGTAAATACTTACATGTGATTATAGCAGCCATATTTTTCTGGTATATACCTAAGCATGTTCTCCTGGAACCTGCATATTTGAAATCTCTCTAAATTTTGTAACTGATATTCTGATTTAATATTTTTTTAAAGATTTTATTTATTTACTTTTTAGAGAGAGAAGGGAGGAAGAAAGAGCAATGTATGGTTGCCTCTCACATGGCCCTCACTGGGGACCTGGCCCGCAACCCAGGCATGTGCCCCAACTGGGAATCGAACAGGGACTCTCTGGTTCCCAGCCCGCACTCAATCCACTGAGCTACACCAGCCGGGCTGATTTAATATTTTATCATGGTCTCCAGCATACACTTAATATGGACTGCTGAATCAAAACTGACTACCTGGCAATCATAGGTGGGGCTTGGGACCGGGTGGGAAATTCTGTCCCAGCAATTGCTACTCATTTATACAAGTGGCCATTTCAATGTATATCAGTCTATAAACATGGCTGTTTCTCTTCTGTGGTCCATACCTGGTCTAGGTTGAAACTTTGTAACAACTTTTATAGAGAGGAATTTAATGGTAGACATTTATAATTTTGTTGTCTAACCATTTTGTGTTAGTTTCTTTTTCCCTCGGATCTCTCCCATAAGAGACAGCAGATATGCGTTCTGTGAGATCTTCCCTAATTTAAACCCTGTTCAACATCTAACTCTTAATTTTACCTCCTATGCTAAGGGAATTCAACATACTCTATTCTTTACACAATCAATACAATTCTTTGCTTAATAGAATGAGTCACTGCATCTTTGTTTACATAATGCATAGGCCCTAGTTAAGTAAACCCTTGTGTAGCTGCAGGTGTACTGGACAACAGGTACTGCATATAAGTTACAAGTAACAGTGCGGTGATTGTCAGGGGGAGGCCGGCGGTGGGGGAAGTGGGGAATGGTATAGAGAGGATAAATGGTGAAGGACAGAGACCTGACTTCAGGTGATGAACACACAATACAGCAGGGTGTCACACTCATTTTCACCGGGGGCCATGTCAGCCTCACCGTTGCCTTCAAAGGGCCGAATGTAATTTCAACTCCTTAACGGTTAAGGAGTAGTTACATTTATACAGTCCTAAATTTATTTCAGCCCTTTGAAGGCAACCGTGAGGCTGCTGTGGCCCCTGGTGAAAACGAGTTTGACACCCTGCAATACAGTGTACAGATAATGTTTTGTAGAATTGTGCACCTGAAATCTGTAAAATTTTGTTAACCAGCATCATTCCAATAAGTTCAATTAAAAAACACAAAATTCATATACATAATAGCCTGGCAGAAGTCCTTGATTCATATAACAGATTCTGTTGAGAAACTTTAATGGATGAGGAGAGTTAAAAGGCAAGAGTTCATGAATATTGATTCCTCAAGAGAGACACGTAACATTGACATACTCGAGAACTGACTAGTGGCGTAGCAGAAGTAGATACAAGAGAAATGATCATCTTTTGTTATTCTTCCTCTTTTCCTCTGAACACTCACAGAGAAATAAATAGCTGTTCTATTGAAAACTTGAACAACACATCCTGTGTCCCTGAGGTTTCATTATCATTTTATGATTGAACTTAGGCTATTTCTTATGTAAATATCTATAAAGTGGAGCTCTGTAGAATTAAGTCACCTCCAAGACGGCTGATCAGCATTTAGTACGGTTCCTCTCCTAGACACAGAAAGGAGTTCTGACTGGGACCACTTATTCCCACATGACGGGTTTACATGTGTGAGCATTAGGACCTTTCTGCTCTGTAAGGGAGAGATTACTCTAGAGGTAAGTGAGGTGGTGAATCAATATGAGGTGGTTTCAGGTAAGGGAATAAGAAAAGTAATAGCTTTCTTTATCATTAGTATTTATTCAGAAAGCCATTTGGAGTTTTATAGCCAACTTCTGCCGTACCCTCCAAAAACTAGAAAAAATAGAAATTATGAGATGGAATATTTCCCTACAGAAAGACTGCCTATTCTTCTGGGAGTTCTAACCCTTCACATGAGTTTGCTCCTGTACAGTCCAAGAGCTTTCCAGGCAGTTCTAACAATTTTCTGATGGCAGTTTACATTTATCAACAATTTCAATGAGAACTCAAGATTGAGAAAAGCATAAAACTTGGGTTACAATAATTGTTATTGCTAGAATCATTAGTGACATTAGGGACTATGGCTTCGTGCCTTTGCTTCTCAAACTCATGCATGTTTTAGAAAAGAATAATAAAACAAAAAAAGAAAAAATAATAAAACAAATATGATGAGAGTTGGAAAATTCTTCAGACTAGGAGGCAAAAAGGTATACGGGGTTCTGAATTAACATACATGGAGCCAGTTTTGATATTTTCAAACACCTCCCAACAAGTGAAGGAGTATGTTAAATAAAGCTTGACAACTTTCTCTCAAATAGGCTTTATTGGTATTAAAAAGTGAAAAAAGATTGATGCTCGGAGCAAGTCAGCCTCTTGCAGAACCTCACAGTATTGGAGCACAGGAGAGAATCTTATTCTCCGCTTTGCTGCCCCAGAATTATTTTTTCTTCCAGGGCACACAGTTTGGTCATTTTTAGGGAGACTAATAGAAACTAAACAAAACTAGAGGGAATGAATATGTAAGCTAGTCCAATCAAAGCATTTACAAAAGCAGTCAGTAGTAGTAGTAGTATTCACAGAACAGATATTTATGCTTGCTCTCTAAGACAATCTCCGTACATACCAGGGGTTTAGGAGGCTGACTCAGTAGTCATGTTGGATGTAGAGAATGTCGTTAGAGGTGAACTGACTTAAGAGCTATTTCATTCAGTTGATGAAAACAATAATGACAACGAAATCTGATGAAAACTAGTCCCATCCCTTTGTAGGCATTTGAGTGTGCCAGATTTAAGTGACCTGTCTCCTTAATCGGTGCCGGATAAACATTTGATAAAATCTTACTTTTTACTCACCTTTTTAAAGGATCTTAGCATATATCCAAATTTTCATTAATGTTAATAAGATTCTTCAGCCAGGGTATAATAAATAAATGGTAAGGGCATCCCTCCCCTTTTTCCTCCTTCCTTCCCTCCCTATCTTCCTTTCTTCCTGTTTTTTTTTTTTTTTTTTTTGCCTTTCTTTCGCCCCAAACTGTATTTAATTATAATTTTATGAAAAAAAATATAGAAATGTAATAAAATAATTTCTAAATATAATAAAATGTAACAGATACCCATACTATATCAACCTTCTAGCTCAATAAATTATAGTATTTTGTCATATTTGCCATTAAATGTGGACTTTGAGTAGATTTCTTCTGTCAAATTAAGAAAGTTCTTTCCTATCTCTTGTTTGCTAACAGTTTTTATCCTGAAGAAGCCAATCATTTTTTCATTACGGTATTGGCACTAGGTGTTCTAGAGTTATTTTTGTACTATGATAAATTTGATTAGCTCCTAATGAGAAATTTTGCTGCTATTTCAGTGTGTATAATTATATACCTTTGCACAATCCTGATTTTGGAATATGTATTCATTCCACAGTGTGTTGGATGCGTTTGTTTTGTAGCCTTCGCATTATATAAACTTTATCTGTTTCTCAGAGGTTAAGATTTGGGAAATGTTTTCAGAAATTATGTGGTCTAAGCCTTTTGGGGAAGTTACACACATATTAAGTCCCTGTGTGTGCAGCAGGTTGGACATGTGATTGTGGATGACCCACAGATAAAGAGCTGTGGAAGTGGGGTTTTAACAACTTACTACATTTCTTTAATGACTATTGGTTTATTTTTATTATTTAAAATTCTTCTAAAGTCAGTTTACCAAGTGCTTATGTATTTTAATTGTCCATTTATCTACGTTGTTAAATGTATATAAATTGTTCACATTATTCTCATATTTAGTCTTTACTTTGTAGATAAGTTCAAGTTTTTGAACCATATATTGGTTATTTATTAACTTCCCTTATTTTACTAGAAATATCTATTTTTATAAGTATTTTATAAATATTAATAGTTTCAAATAATCAACTTTTGGTTTTATTAATTTTCTCAAGTGTTATTTTTCCAGCACTTTTTTACTCACTGTCACTGCAGGGTGGAGCCGCACAGGCGTGATGTGGAGAAGCACCGTACAGAGAGGAAGGGAGTGAGCCTTAAGAACCAGGCAGCCCTGATTCACATCCAACTTTGATCATATGGCATTGGGCAAGTAACTTGAAATCTCAGTGTTTGCTCTTTATTTTATCCATATGGAACTCATACATTTTTAATCGTCATCTGCAGTAGAAATGCATGCGTTGATTCACACACTGATAGAACAACTGTGTGGAAAGACGAATTCACTAGGTGAGAAGGAGGCCTTGCTCACTGCTCTGTGATCTTTCAAAGTGTGACACTGTGGTGTCATCAGAATTTGAAAGGGCTACTTTCCTACCCCAGGTACAAACTTCCTGACAGAATTTGCTAGGAGGAGACACAAAAAAGGCAATTTTCTTGGCACTTTGACATTCAAAAAATGTACAAATAAGATGATAGGAAATTAGCTTGGTGGGTTTTTTCACTGTTGGTTACCTAAAACACTGAAATTTGCAGTTTTTAAGTCTCCCTCTGGGTGGCCATGAAATTAGCTATGTTTTGTCCATTTATGAGGCAATATCTTTACCATCCATTAGCTTTCTTTTCATTGGCAGCTATTGTTATTTTGGGGATGTGGCTCTCCCCAACCCCTGATGGGCTACGGGTCTGTGAGTTCTGAGTCCCTCATTGCTGGTCATACTGTGGTAAGCCAGGGAGCCTGGTAAACGTACCAGTTCACTTGTAGGGCCTCCACAACGCTCTCGTGTCCCTGTGGGACAGCACATCCCATGGTGGTACAAGGCCAAGGAGCCCAGAGCTGCGGTTAACTAGTGGGTGGGTTCTCTGAGACTCTTGCAGAGACACGGAGGTGGGTGGAAGTGCGCCTGTTAAACGTGTGGGCACTTGCTCTGTGTTTCTCGGTGACCTGCAGTTGAGGGTACAAGGGTAAAGTAAGGAAATTTCTTCTGCCTTTTTTCATGGGTATCCTCACCCAGGGCCTAAAGAGGGGAACATATCTTAATCTTTTTCTTTGTTTCAGAAATATGTTTTTCCTGAGTTTGCCATATTTTTGTGGGTGTTTTAAATAGTTGTTTTTAAATTTTTGTGGTGGTTTGCCTATCTTGCCAGACTCCACATCAGAAGGCATACATCTAGCTGGATATCCACTCAAAAATAGCAAGACCACAAACACTTGTACTTTTTTCTAAATGACTTTTCTCAATAATACAATGTGTTTAGAAATATAATGCTGTTTTTCATAATTGTCTTAGGAATGCCCTATTTTTGTGGACTATGGAGAGCAGAAATCAAGCAGTTTTTCCAAGATGAGGATTTATCGATAGCATTTAAAGTAATTTTTTAGCCTAACTACTATATAATAAGAACAGCAGAAACGGGGGACCCATGTGCAGGTCATGTCTGAGCAAATACATCTTCACTTGTTGTCTACGTGTTTTCAGCCAGCCGGGCTCCCCGCAGCAGGCACGACTCCCCACTCAACCAAGGGCTGCCTTTTCACAGTCCTTCTTAGCTTCCAAGTAATGGAAAGGAAACTGCATATTCATTTCAAATTGGTTATTTGGCTTACTGTGACTGGAGACATACTCAGCTATGAATTTTTAAATTCATGGACTATTAAAAACACAAAGTTTTGCTAGTTCTTTTAGAAATGCGAAAAGCAACCTGGGAAACAGGGAAAGTATTCAGCTCTGAAATAGGATGGGCAGAAGTGAAAGGAAAAAGAAATGAGTGGATGTTCTCTGTAGTTAATGCATTTGTCGTAGAAGAAATAATTCTGACAGGGAAAAAGTGGCTTCCCTTAAGCCCATGAAAGTTGCCCAGATTTTACCTAATATTAAAAATCATGACATGTGTCAAGATTCTGAGATAATATTAACTCTCATTGCATGGCAGTGCTCTGCCACGGCTGATTTTGCATTTAACAGAGTCTATTTCTTGATCTTACATTCGGAGCCACTGAATTCAAGCCTTATTGATCTCGTGCCAATCAAATATGCTTTATTATCTGAGCCCTTGCCTCACCTGACTGTCTAGGACCCGTTGAGGAGAGGGAGCTGTTAAGGTAAATGTGCGTGAAGGCTTCGGCAAGTGAGGGAGGAAAGGTTTGACCAGGCGGGTCTGGGTGGAGCACAGGTGCTTCCTGAGCGTGTTCTAGGTTGCGGGCCTTCTCAGTCACGGCGCCTCCCCTGCAGCAAGAGTGGAGGTGGCCAGAAGGAGGGCCTGTGAAACAGCACAGGCATCAGGAGGGATAGAAGTACCGATACAATGCTGGGGAAATGACAGAGTTGCTTTTTTTTTTTTTTAAGTAGTGGCATTTTATGAAAAGGAGAGCAGCACTTATTTAACAAATTACCAAACCTCATTACTTAGTGCTTTTCAAATAGTAACACTTGAACAAAATGTATCTGATTCAATTTATAAAAATATAAGAGCTAAACAAACATGGCATTTAAATTTAAATTACTAGCCACTAAGGGCCAACTCTGGGCTCTGCTTTTTGTTTGGCCCCATTCCTCTCCATCCTGGCACGAACGAGATCACCCGGAGCTGTGGTCAGTCCAGTTGGCCTCCAATCTCTGTCCTTTAGTTCCCCCAAGTGGAGTTGTCGCTGCTATGGCCTCTGGGTAACTTGCCTGTTCTGGCAAGAGAGTCTGGTTTTAGCAGTTTTGATTGCTTTGCTTGCCATCTCCGAAGTGATGGTGGCCCTAGTCTCTGCTCTTTGTTCCTAGCTGAGGCATCTGCCTATGTAGTGAATTCCTCCAGCCAGGTCCTTCCCAGGACTTTCATGTAGGGCTGCTGTGGGGCTGGGGAAAGGATGGCATATTACAGGTGGTGTAAGTGACGAAGAGTGGCAGGAAGGCTTGCATCGGTGGTGTCAGGACAGGGGGCTGGGCAGGAGAGTAGGCTACTAGAGACAGAGATAAGTATGGCCCACTAAGTTGCTGACTAATGTCTCAAATGTTTACAGGACCACAACAAAAGCACCAGTGTTGCAGTTTTTAAAAATAGCGATGTAAAAGGTTGTGGTTTGAATCATGGCTGCACACTGGGAAGCTTTAAAAATAGTGAGGTTTGGGGGGTCGCATCCCCTCAGAGGTACTGACTCAAGTGGTCTGGGTTGTGCTTCCTCACCAAAAGTTTAAAAATCTTCCCAGGAGATTCCAAAATGAAGCCAGTGTTACAAACTACAGTAATAAGTGAATATCAGGATTTTGATAATCAGTATTATAATCAGGAAATGGAAAGTGGGTTCATTTTTAAGGAGCATCTTCCAAGTGCCAGGCATGGTGCTGGGCACTTACCTTTTTTCACGTTCATAGTACTACTCTAAAGTGAGGATAGTGAGCCCTATTTAAAAGTGAAAAAAGAGAAGCTTAGGAAGGAGAAGTGGTTTGCCCAAGGTGACACTGTTTGTGGAGGTAACCAACAGTGACAAACTGTTTAGGTGACAAACTTAATAGCTGAGACTCGGCCCCAGATCTATGTGATTTGACTTTGCTCTTACCTTTTCTTTAAGACACCATTGTAAAAGGTAATTTATCATGGATTGCTTGAAGACCTACCTGTTTTTGTGCTTTATGTCTAGGAATAAGAAGCAAAATCTGCATGTTCTATAATCTATAAGACTGCTCAAAATTAGGGGTCAGCAAATTATAACCTACTGTCTGCTTTTGGGTGGCCTGTAAATTAAGAATGGTCTTTACATTTTGAAAAAAATAAAGAAGGATATTTAGTGGCCTGTGAAAATGGTATGAAATTCAAAGTTGTACACTAAAAAGTTTTATTGAAACACCGTCACACTTGTTTACTTACGTGTGGCCTCCGGCTGCTTTCACACGACAGCCGTGGGCCTGAGTAGCGGTGACAGACCATTCGGGCAGTATAACCTAAAACATTCGGTATTTAGTCACTTACAAAAAAAGAATTGTAGACTTCTGCCCTGTAGTAAAATCTGATAGAAAATCTTAATGTAAAAAACTGACATGTAGTGTAGAAAATACTTGTTCATGGTTAAAATTTTATAACAGTAAAAATACAATTTGCAAGGTTCTTTGAAGATATGAGCCACCCTAGTGCATTTAAGTGTCGATTTAAAAATCATTAGATGACCCTGAGGGTTGGCGCTGAGATAAATGTAAAGTGAAAACACTGTGAACCATTATTCACAGAACATTAGTCATGGGGAAAGGTAAAACCTTTGCAAGTGATTTCACTAGCAGCTCATGATTACTTGTAAAGTAAGTAAATCACTGCATAGTTTTTTTTTTTCTACTTTTGATCTAAATTTCTAGTTCCAAAATTTCTATTTTAAAATAATGGTATATTCATCAATGTTTGGAGAAATCTACCAGTTCAGTAACAAAATGGGGAACCCCAAAAATATCTGAATTATCTTCTGGAGGGTGGATCCCTTGTGGTACAGGCTTCCCCTGCTAGGTGGGTGTTCTAGGAACCCGTCTGCATCAGCGTACCAGCTGGCGTTGTTGTGAGAGGTGCGTAAGGCTTCAGTGAATTTTTTTGAAGACTCTTTTAATGCATTTGCCCATTTCATGATGGGTGATTTATAAGTACACCCACCCACACCTTGCTGAGTGTTCAGCAGTTTTTGATCAAAAACAGCATGACTCCCATGCCCCACCCTTCCTATTCACCTGATCTTGCTGTGAGCAACTTTTTTTGGTTCCCCAGATGAAAAAAGTCCTCAAAGGGAAATGTTTGGTCAATGTGGGAAAGGTGAAACAAAAACCAGCAGAAGCACTGAAAGGCATCAAAATTGATGAGTTCAAAAACTGTTGTGAGCAGTGGAAATAACATCCCCATAGGTGTATTGCATCAAATGGAAAGTACTTTGAAGGTGACTGAAGTTTAAACATGTGAGAATAAGTACACAATCTTTTATAAATAAATTCTGGAGATTTTTTGGCTCCTCCCTTGTATGCTTTGTTATAAGAGCTATACCAGAGTTTCTCGGCACGTGCCCCTTGGACCAAAGGCATCAGAATCCCCTAGAATGCTGTTTTAAGTACAGATTCCAGGGTCCAACCTACTGATTTAAAACTTCTGAGGGCACAGTTCTGCCTTTCAGCAATCTCGCAAAGTGAACCTCATGCACCCTGTAGAATAAGAATCCCACACCATGTCATGGGGGAAAATATTCATGGTTCACACTACAAACATGGACTTAGAAGAACGAGAAAGCAGGGTGCAGAGGTTCCTGCAGAGAAGGGGAGCAATATCAGTCTGTATTCCCAGGGAATATTTTTAAAAGCAAATAGGGAGACCATGTTGTTAATAGGAAGCAGATTCATCCAAATGGACGGAGCAATAACAGAAATGAAGAAACTCACTAAAAGAATGGAAGTAGGGATGGATTACTGCTAGTTTTTGTTTGTTTGTTTTTTTTTTATTTTATCAGAATATAATTGATCTAAAGGCCATCTCCCTTCCTGCCGTACCTCCTCATCCTAGAAACAACCAAGCGTGCCAGGCATTCCTCGCTGGCCCCTTCACATCCACTCTCTGTCCCTTTCCATCTAGTCTGTCTGGGGAAGCTGCACTGTGCACACTGCATCAAGAAGCTCCCCTGCCCTGTGGCTTCCAGTTTGTGTGGAGAGTGGGGTGCTCCAGCAGGTGATCACAGGGAGGGAGGAGACCGAGGCTCAATCTCCTCCCTCCCCGAGGAACCAACTCTGGCTAGCTGAGTCTTTGGGCTAAAAGTCATTGCTCTAGTCAGGGCGGCCTTTCTACGCAGTACTCACTGCTGCCTTCTAGCACATGCTTTTGACTTGTCTCTTTGAGTCTGAGCATAGCAATAGTTCCGTGGTTGCAAACCCCAGGATAACTGCAAATTCCTTTCTGTTTCCCTACAACCTGCCCACAGGTTTATATATTCTAAACTCTCTTCTCATTATTCTAATTTAACTAGGACATTTGTCCCTTGTTTGGACCCTATAAAACAGAAACCATTGTCTACAGGCAGGATCCAAACGGAGAGGGTCGTCATCTCCTCAGGGAGCAAAGGTTTAGTTTATCAAATAGACAAGCTCCTAGCTTCAGAGTCCTACACATTCTGTCACCCCTGCCAAAACCCTCTCCCACCGCCTGTAAAATGACCACACCTGGTCATTTCATAGGTCTCACCTTGAATGTCAACTTCTAGAGATGCTTTAAATGGCTTTCCAAAACTAAACAGTAATTGTACATGCTATTAAGTAATTTATGTTATAATACCTTTGTGCATGTCTCACTCTGGACTGTGATCTCTCCAGGAGAGCTTTTTGTGTTTGACAGCTGCCCTTTATAAGCATTCATTCCATTTTTATTGACTGTGTGAATTAATAAAATATAGTTACCCTAGCAAATTTCACTACTCCCCTGGGAAAACTATGACATACATAAACTACATCTATAGCGTTATTTTCCGTGTGCCCACACACCCACAGCCTTTCACGAGACCAGCTATGCCAATGCCCACAGATAAATGTCTCAGGTGAATGATTCTACTTGTCTACCAGAAGCTGGTCTATTTTTGAAACATTTGCTATAATAAAGGAGGCAGAAACCTATCAAACAAATTGTCAATAATTGATACAGTAATAATAAATCGTACAAAGCAAGAACGATTGCATGGTAAATATAGGACTGGTGCTGGGTTAAACTCAGTGCATGGGCATGTATGTTTTCCTAGAGAAAGGGAAAAGATCCACTGGCTTCCCATATTCCCCTTGCTTTCTCTCTGAAGAATTTCTAATCAGAGACATTAGCAGGCATCTACCTATAGTTAAAGGCTTCTCTTTAGAGAATCCAAGGTCCATAAAAGTTTGGGTAGTAAATTTAACAAAACTTCAAGTTTTCTTTTGCTGAATGGAATTGTCTTTCTGGAAACTTAGTAACATTTCCTAAATAAATAGCCTGGACTAGATGAAGAGGAAACAATTTAAGCACTCCATATATTTAGAGATAGAGCAGCTAGTAAGAACTTCTCTTGATAATGCTCCGTATTTTTTGCCATTTTAACTCCTCATAGTGTAGACTTCACTTACTTTACAGCCTATGGCTTTGGGGGACATAAATGTGAGTAAGTTGCCATACAGATCTATAACGTTATCAGTCTGTCTTTCATTTCCAATCCCCATTTTGTCCATTCGCAACCCTCACCTCATTGCAGTTTTTGCCTTCCTGGAACAAAATGTCTGGCCGCAAGGACTCATCTCTTTCTCCTCTGTAGTTGGTGCAGTTTTTCTTGCCAGCTGCCACATCATGCTGAGAAATCATGCAGATAACTACCCTTCTCCAAGTCCTCACAAGTCCAGAGACTATCTTTCTGCATTGCACCAAAGCCACTGTAATGCAATAGAAAATCAATCAGACTCTTGCATTTCAGGATGGGCTGGCTTTCCTCCTTGGTAAGTGATTTCAGGGATCAAAAGAAAACTATTCAGATTTCCATGAGTTTGCTAATATTTGAAATACCTTTGTTAAAGACTTAATAATGTAGGCTATGCTTAAGAATGATTTTTGTGCATGTGGTAACACATAGCACATGGTTATCATTTAGATTTCAATGTAAATAAGACTGTCAGATGACTTTTTTTTTAAAGATTTTATTTATTTTTAGAGAGAGGGGAGGGGAGGGAGACAGAGAGGGAGAGAAACAGCAATGTATGGTTGCCTCTCACATGGCCCTCACGGGGACCTGGCCCGCAACCCAGGCATGTGCCCTGACTGGGAATCGAACCGGGACCCTTTGGTTCCCAGCCCGCACTCAATCCACTGAGCTACACCAGCCAGGGCTGTCAGATGACTTTTGAAAGTAGCTATCTATAGGGAGTGAGGGGCAAGGAAACTGAAGGACCCCCTAACCACAGAGAGAAGCAGAAAGGGGACATCTTGCTCTGAATAATAAGCACCTTTTTTTTTTGCCTACATACATCTTCTTACTTCAGTCTCAATTTCAACTAACATTATTACATTTTGTCAAATATTGAAGGCCTTCCAAATAAAATAATATGCAATGAATTTTCTCTGACTATGGCCAAGTCAGAGATATTTACCTCACTATTAACAACTTTTCAATCTATAATATATGCTTATATTAAATGACTAATATAAAAATGCATGATGCTCTCTCTCTCTCTCTCTCTCTCTATATATATATATATATATACACCCCATTAACCAGAGTTGAAACAGCACATGGATTGAGCATTATCCAAGGCAGTAGGATTTATAGGCATGTAAGAACCAATAGTCTGTTTTACTTGGCACTATTCCCCTTCAAGAAATGCTAACAGAGAACATTTCTTAAGCACTTTAAATTTTTCAGGCACCAGGAGAATAAAAATGGAAAAGTTTTTCATCAACTAGCATCCATTATCAACTCAGTTATATTTTGATAAGGAACAGAAAATACAAAGTAAATCTAGACATGCAATAGGCGAAGGGAAGCCGAGGAGGCTAGCCCATGTGCAGTGGACTCGGCAGAAATTATTCAGGATTTAACAGCCAGAGTTTCAGGCAGCATTTGCATAGGGGAAATCTTACAGGACTAGAGGACGGGTAGTTTGTGTTGGATATGAAGAAGAAGGTCACGGAGTCACCTGTATTTGCTCTTTTTGCTGAGAACATCAGCTAATGCCCACCCTTCATCATGGCTTGCTAGCATCAGTCTCCTTGACAACCTAGAATGTTTTTGAGAGAAGTCATTTGGGGATATGAAATAATTTTTGACTGCATCATTTGAAATCCTAGTAAGTAGGAATCTCAATAAAATTTAATCTTAAACTGATATGAAGTAAAGGATATCTATTCCCCGACTGGAGGCTGCCAAGGAGAAATGCATCATGGAGAGGGTAACTTTTTAAAAATGTATAAGTTCCCTGTCCTACAATTTTGCAGACCTTCCTTGTATAAATTCTTTCCAGAATAAGGTAGAACAGGCTCCTAAGAGAGAGAACCTCAGAGTTTTTTTAACATGAAAAAAATAAACCTGGTTCCATTGTATTTTTTATGTGATGAAAGAAACAATTGCTTAAATTAATCAAATATTATAGAGCTTCATGCACAATAGATAAGAAAAATATGGTGTTAAAAATATGTCTGACCATAACAATTATAAATTTACATAATTTAAATAAAATTTATGCTATTATTTTTTAGTTACCTCAATTCTGAAAAAGTCTAGTTGAGACCTTATGTGTACTGTTCCTTAGGCTCTGCCTGCACTTGCAAGGGACAGTGACCTAAAAAACCCATATTTCAAAGCATTTATCCAGAATTCCATGTGCAACTAGGACAATTTATATTTTTTATTTTATTTTTAAAATTCTGCCTTAAACCATTAGTATTTAGTTTCTCACAACATAATAGTGGTAATGACAGTACCCCAATTTTCCTTTGAAAAATATTTCATTCCTTTATTAGTTCTTTCACTAGTTTATTCTGATTTGACTAAATAATTCTTTCTGGATTCATATGGCTTTTGGCTCTGGGACATAGCTTTATTGATTATGCATTTATTTAACAAATGCTTGTTGGTCATTATGTATCATGTCTGAAATTAGGTGCTGCAGATGCAGTTATCATTTTGGACTAGGTAGGAGGGACTTTGTAGGAGTTGTTTCTTCAAAACTAAGTATGCCAAGTGCCAAGGCTAAAGCAACCTGTGACAAAATGACCTTTGAAGACTTCTTACCTTCTTTTTAGTTCTGGAAGGATTTCTGCAAGGAGCTAGCTGTCTTCCTTTTTGCAGTTGTAACTTACCCTCCCTGCAGGATGCCTGCTAGAGAAGCAGCATTCACCTGCCAGCTCTGGTTTGGGTAGGTAAGCTACCCAAAACTGTCACTTTGAGAGAAGATCACACTGTCACAAAGCATACCCATAGGCCTGAGGAGTAGCCAAGTGGAGCTATTCATGGAGATTATAGAGGGAATTTAGGCACTTAGTCTGGGGTGTCCATATTGCATCTGTGAGGACTGAGAGGCTGGACAGAGCCTGGTTAGGAAGTAAAAGGTCATGAAGGAAGGTTGCCAGCCAGGGATGATCAATAGCTCCCAGTGCTATCAAGCTGGGGATCACAGAAAGGTAGGATTTAATTTGGCAGTCTACTAGCTCTATTCACAACTTTAAAATATTGAGGTATATGTTACTGTGACTCTGTTTATTCTCTTGCTTCCTGCCCTGCAAAGGTTTAGGTTGGGCCTGCTGACTCCCTCCCCTGTTCTGCTGAGTACCACTGCCTCTCAACAGCTCCTCAGGCCCTGCTAATCTGGCTGCTCTGCCAGTTTCATGGCTCTTCCTCTTAGGAAGCACTTGAACCCTCCTGGTATGAAAGCTGTTTGGGAAGCATTCTTTGCTCCACGTCTGTCTATAAGGTTATCATCTCTCAGAGGTGAGCCCAGGCAGTACTGTGTGCGCTCTTGTATTTGGAAGAGACATTGAGTAAAATACCTTTCTGTTTCTATACGTGGACTTCACGAGACTCAGGTAGGAGTCCAGTAGAGACAGAAGACAAATTCCCATGACAGATACTATTACTCTTTAAGGAGATCAAAGTTAAGTAATTTGACTAAAGACATGTAGAATGAGTGGCAGGACCATACTTAAATCTGTGTTTCTGATATCATATCTAGGACTCTGTATGTAACACCTGGCTGGCACTTGGTTTTATTTTATCAGGACTTAATTACTTCATTTCGAATTATTCTTTCATTGTTTTACTCATGTTTATTTGCCTTGTCTCTTAAGACAGTAAACCTCTGAGGGCAAGGTCGAACATTTCCAGGGAACTATATCTCCTAGGGTTCAGTGGGTAATGCAGAGAGAATAGTAGGTGCTCAGAATAATAATAATAATCTACTTTATCACAGATCAAAAGCTTTCAGAGTCAGAAAACCCTAATTTAATTTCCTGCAACACCACTTACTATTTGTGAGATCTTGGATACATTGCTTAACCTAGGAGTTTGTTTCTTCATCTTTAAAATAGGCATAAAAATATTTGCCTAGTGGAATGATTATGATGAGTTAATGATATAACATAAAGCACAGAGAGAACATAATATGCTCTTATTAGATATACTAGCTAGCTAACATCATCATTTTCTAATCAAATTTCATAAATCACATGGCAGATATTTGCCATTTTACTAAGAAGTCTGTATGCTGATAACCAAGGACAAGAATTCAATTGAAGGGCCCAGCTGGTGTAGCTCAGTGGATTGAGTGCTGGCTGGGAACCAGAGGGTCCCAGTTCTATTCCCAGTCGGGGCACATGCCTGGGTTGCGGGCCACATCCCTAATGAGGGCCATGTGAGAGGCAACCATACATTGCCCTTTCTCCCTCCCTTTTCGTCTCTCTGAAAATAAATACATGAAATCTTAAAAAAAAAAAAAGAATTCAATTGAAGACTGTTATATGTGTTAGCAAGCCACTATCCCATTCACTCCATGACTGTTTTACTGATGTTTACAACTTCAGTGGGTCTGTTTCTTTATTAACATAGTGATAAAATCTTAGGAGAGGCCAAGGATATGTTGCATAGACTCCGATGGATCAGGAAGAGCTGAAGGACATTCACTTCCAGGAGTAGTGGGCGTGGGCTCAACGGGGCTGAGCTGGCACGAACGAGGTGGGGGGCCATGGCCGCAGCTTCTGTTCAGTCTGCTCAGTTGTACAAAGAAAACCTTCAGCAACACCCAGGGGCATCGTCTGCAGCATGGGGTCACCCGTGTTTTGTTCTTTAGTAAACACATTCTCACAATACAAAATACAAAACCACACTTCTCTCTTACCTAAGAACTTGTTCTTGTTCTCTGTTTTTTGAGGGAGAAGTCCCCAAAACTCTTTTTATCAAAAATGGAACCCAGAAGAGTCCATTTCACCATCACATAATATCTCTAGAAATTAATACTTGCATAGCACCTCAAAATCTTACAAAGAAAGCACTGTTTAAAGATAAATTTTCCTGCATTTCTACTGTGTAATATGTATTGGATTCATTTGAAAGTGTCTTGAGGACAAAAACCCTGGCTTTTTCCCCGTTATATATAGTTCAGTGTTTAAATGCATGCTATGAAAACCATAGCAGGCAAATCTTCCCGGAACCATGCTCACTTATTTTCCACCAGAAATAGAATTCCTTATATTTGATACAGGCTACAGACAGGTCACCTGCCAGTTGAAGACATCTATTTAAAGAATTAGCTGCAATTCAGCATCCATCTTTCAGCTCCAGCTATAGATGGTTTATTGTACAAAATAAAAGGCTTAGGAATTCAGCAGACAGAGGAAGTAGAAACCTCTTTGTTGGCTGACACGTATAAAATGTCTTGTCATAGGTGTTGATATCACGTATTAATCACGCCGGCTAAGGAATACGGGCACCCTGGTGCGCTGTGCTATAAATATTGATATGATCACCCTGAACTGGCAGGTCACCTGGGAAGACTTTAGAGGTATATATAAAGGATTCTCACAGAGGCATGTTCAATTGTTCTCCACCCTCCTTTTTACTGCTTTGGAATCTATACACCTACAACTAATTACTTCCCTACTCAGTCCCCAAAAATCTAAAAATGCATTCCAGATATTTCAGGAATATGGTTGAATCCCCTCCGTCTTTTCACACAGAACACCTAATCCTTTTATCTTTTGCACTATATATAGTTTTTGACAGGAATCACAGCTTCCCCAGCTGGCTGCCTGTCTGGGGGAGAGAAAGGTTCTCTGGCGTTGGCTGCTGGTGAGGAAGTATCCAGGCCGTTTCAGCTGCAGGGGCAGAATTTCTGCTGTGACGCTATTTTCAGTTCATGGGACACTTTCCAGTTATCAAGTTGACAGTTTGTATTAATGTGACATGCAAACTAGAAGAAAATTGTTCTCTTCTGAAGACTGAACAAATGTTGATGCTCACAACAGCACAATGCTAGTTATTTTATTGCATATATATTGTTGTTTTATAACTGTTTACCAATTCTTGCTAACCATAAGACCAGACTGACGTCAAAATAGGGTCCCATCATAAAATTATAAGGATATG
Organism: Micronycteris hirsuta; assembly: GCA_004026765.1. Lineage (NCBI taxonomy): Eukaryota > Metazoa > Chordata > Mammalia > Chiroptera > Phyllostomidae > Micronycteris > Micronycteris hirsuta. Next base: position 167,455 of record PVJI01000584.1, read on the forward strand.
TTATTTCAGCAGACCAAATTATGCAATTATGTACATAACTTGCATCCAACAGATATTTATCTAGCATCCAATATATCAGATATTGTGCTAGGTACTTTGGACTTAGCAATGAGCAAGTGAGACAGACACACAAGGTCTCTGCTCTCAGTTTATGTTCTCATAGTAGGACCTCCAAATAAACAAGAAAACAAGGAACACATCAATTTTAATGATTATTCAGAACATTAAAATAGTATGGGAGACTAGGTGGTTACTATAGATCAGGTAGTCAGCAATAAAAATTCTTAAGTGTAAATTTTTTAAAGTTACCAGCTTATTGCAGATGGTATGAGATCGTTCCAAGCAGCATGTATAGCTAATACAAAGGCTTTAACGTGGGAATGTTTCACCCTGGTTTGTGTGCCTCAGTGGATTGAGCACCAGTTTGTGAACCAAAGGGTTGCTAGTTTGATTCCCAGCAGGACACATGCCTTGGTTGCAGGCTAGGTCCCCAGCAGGGGACACACAAGAGGCAATTACACATTGATGTTTCTCTCCTTCTCTTCCTGTCTTCTCCTCTGTCTAAAAATAAAAACTAAAATTCTTTTTTTAAAAATTTAAAAAAATGTGAGATTGTTTTACATTTTGAGGAATAGTTTGAAAAATACTTTTGCATATTTTTTAATATTATATGACAAGTGAGGTACAGCTCATTGAGGGTATGTAAAAAGAGAATGAGGGAACTGCAAAGAAACTGGGTGAAAGAAATTCTTAAGGAATATTTCACACACAAAAAAAAATAGCTTTAAATGCATCCAAAAACTAAGACCAAGAGCAGATGACAAGATAACCCAGTCTTATTTAATATGAGGATTTTGTTGATATGCAAGATGCTGGGTTGGGTCCTTATCTGAAAAGCCTATCCTAGCACCTTACTTTGGATAAAACCCATTTGCTTTGGAAAGCAATAACAATTCCCCTCTTTTGTACCTGTGTTTTATTGTATGGCAATTAAAGAAAGTGATAAGTGTTGGATGCTCAGATTTTATAGATGATGCCAGTGAGTAAACAAATTTGAAAAATCTGACTCTTCATCATAATTTGGAAACCTAGACCAGCTAGAAAGATATGTAGAATGTTTTGTCCTAATCTGTACCATTTTTACCATTCTTTAGAACTTGGAGAGAGAAATGTTTAAGGAAGAAAGAGGAATATCATTCAGAATACTCCTTAAAATTCCTCTAGATCTTTGTTTTCTAATATTGGAAAATGAATATACCATGAGGAAGACTGATGAATTGAAGTAACTAGACTAACTTATTCTGACTTCCTTGTGTGATCTCATAAATATACTTATTCTAGGAGTACTAAAACAATCTATAATGTAGAGTAGAATATGCTTCAGAGCATTCTCTCAGGGAAACATATGTTTAAAAATAGGTCATGTTGACTGAATTCGTCTTACATTATTTATAGAAGGGAGATTCTATTTCAGGCAATTTCTTGGGTTTAGATATTTTTCTGAACCTAACGTATCATATTCCCCCAAAATTTTTGTAATGAAGCATGACTGCTACATATGGGAAGGTTCTTTTAAGAAATGGAATGGAAAATGCACTTTGTTTTTTTTTTTTTTTTTTTTTTTTTTTTTAGTTAGGGAAACAGCTAAAGGGATTTTCTGTATTCAGGGTTTGATAACAACAACTAAAGAAAAATTTTTATACTTAAATGACAATCGACAGCTCAAAAAAGACAGGCTGGATCCCTGTGCCTATCTTCAGAAGCTTAACGCAAAAGAGATAAAATAATTTTGACTGAAAGCCATATTAAAGAACCTGGCTAGTGCAGGAAATAGGTTATAGGGTCTGATCATAAGCTTTATACAGAAATTGAATTTCATAGTTATAATGTGAACTGCACAAAGCACTGTATCCAGGAGGGAAAGAACCTGACAATACTTAGAGATTTAACTTGGAAGAAATTGAAAATATTAGGTATTTCAATTTAAGTGGTAGATGCATAGCAACAAGCTAAATATTTGATATTAAGTAATTTTATTGAAATAAAATTATACTAAATTAGTTTAAAATTTTTCCAAGAACTTCAGCAATATACTAGTAATTTGAATTAATTCTATTTTTTTTAAAACATAGTATTTCTATTCTGGATCTTTGAGGCAGTAAATATTTGTCAATATTTTCATCCTCTGCTGAATTTTGATTGAAAAAGAGTAGAACAGACATTTTGATAATTTTTATGTTCCTTTCCTTGCGTCTTCTTACTTTTTCAAAATAGAACTGTCAACTGAATTAAATCTTTTATTGAATACTTACTAGTTGAAGGACCTGTGCACAAAGAAATATTTCTTGGGTTTTGAAGAGTAAAACAATATCCTTGCTCTTAAGATGTTCATTCTAGAGGTGGACCTAAGGAATACAATAACTAAAATGAAAAAGACATTGCAAGGAATCAACAACAAATTAGCTAATACAGAAGAATAAATCAGTGATCTGGAAGACAAACTAATGGAAATCAACCAATCAAAATAGCAGAAAGAAAAAAAGATGTTACTTTTAAGGCAAACAATTTTTTAAGGGACTTCAGGGATACCATCAAGCATTTAAACATTCACATCGTGAGGATCCCAAAAAGAGAATAAAGAGAAACAAACCAACTTTATTTAAATAAATAATTGACAAAAACTTTCCTACCTGGGAATGGAGACAGATATCAAGGTCCAGCAAGTGCAGAGAGTTCCAAATAAGATGAACCCAAAGATACCCACACCAACATATATTGCCATAAGAATGGCAAACAATAAAGATAAAAAGACAACATTTAAGGAAGCAAGAGGAAAGCAATGAATTACATACAAAGGACGCCCCATAATTGCTCATAAAAAATATACATTAACAATAAAGAAGCTGATTTCCAAGCAGCAACTATATAGGTCAGAAGAGAATAATGGGACATTTTTATTTTTTAACTTTTTTATTGTATTTTTCCATTACCATTTAGTCCAATTGTACCCCCCTCCCCTGCAACACTGTTGTCCACATCCATGAGTCCTTTTTCTTTTTGGCCCAATCCCTTCACCCCTAACCTCCCCCATGAGCTGTCATCCTGCTCTCTATAGTCTCTGCTTTCCTTGTTAGTTCAGTTTGTTCATTAGATTCCACATATAAGTGAAATCATATTGTATTTGTCTTTCTCTGACTGGCTTATTTCACCCAGCATAATAGTCCCCAGAACCATGCATACTGTTGTAAAAGGTAAAATTTTCTTCTTTTTTACAGCCAAGTGTAATGTCCCATAGGTGTTTTATCTACTCATCAACTGAGGGGCACTTGGGGTGCTTCCATATCTTGGTAATTGTAAATAATGCTGCAGTGAACATAGGGGTGCTTATGTTCTTTCGAATTACTGTTTTGGGTTCCTTTGGATAAATTCCTATAAGTGGGATCACTGGGTCAAAAGGCAGATCCACTTTTAATTTTTTTGAGGTATCTCTGTACTGCTTTCCACAGTGGCTGCACCAAGCTGCATTCCCACCAATAGTGCAAAAGGGCTTCCCTCACCAGCACTTGTTGTTTGTTGATTTATTGATGATAGCCATTCTGAAAGGTGTGAGGTGCTTTCTCATTGTGTTTTTAATTGGCATTTCTCTGATGATTAGTGATGTCAAGAAACTTTTCATGTGTCCCTTGGCCACCTGTATGTCCTCTTTGGAGAAATGTCCATTCAGGTCTTTTGCCCATTTTTTAATTGTGGTGTGTGTGTATGTGTGTGTGTGTGTGTGTGTTGAGATTTGTATGTTCTTTATAAATTTTGTATGTTAACCCCTTATCATATGTTGGTGAATATGTTCTCCCATAATATGAGTTATTTTTTTATTTTGTTGATGTTTCTCTTTGCTGTGCAAAAACTTTTTAGTTCAATGTAGTCCCATTGCTTATTTTTTCTTCTGTTTCTTTTGTTCTTTTATATCCGATAATATATTGTTATGAGCAATATCCAAGATTTTGCTGCCTGTGTTTTCCTCTATGATTTTTATGGTTTCAGGTCTAACATTTGAGTCCTTAATCCATTTTTAATTTATTCTTGTGTGTGGTGTAAGAAGGTGGTCTAGTTTCATTTTTCTGCATCTGTCCAATTTTCCCAACACCATTTACTGAATAAACTACATTTTCCCCATCATATGTGCTTGCTTCCTCTGTTGAATATTAATTGACTATAAAGGTCTGGCTTTATTTCTTGGCTCTCTATTCTGTTCTATTGACCTATATATCTGTTTTTATGCCAGTACCATACTGTTTGGATTATTATGGCCTTATAGTATAGTTTTATTTTAGGTAGCACGATTCCTCCAACTTTGTTCTTTCTCAGGATCTCTGTTGCTATGTGAGGCCTTTTATGGTTCCATACAAATATTTTAAATGCTTGTTCTATGTCTATGAAGTATATCATTGGAATCTTGGAAGGGATTGACTTGAATCTATAGATTGCTTTGGGTAGAATGGACACTTTAATGATGTTAATTCTTCCTATCCATGAACAGAAGTGCTTCCACTTATTTGTATCTTCATTTTCTTTCTTCAATGTCTATAATTTTCTGATACAGGTCTTTTACATCCTTGGTTAGGTTTATTCCTAGGTATTTTATTCCTTTTGTAGCAACTGTGAATAGAATTGTTTTCTTAATTTTCCTTTCCGTTAGTTCAGTATTGGCATATAAGTATGCAACTGATTTATGGATATTAATTTTGTGTCCTGCTACTTGGCTGATTCATATTTCAGTTTGAGTAGTTTCTTGCTTCAATCTTTGGAATTTCTCTATGTACAGTGTCATGCCATCTGCAAATAAAGACAGTTTTACTTCTTCTTTTCCAACTTGGATGCTTTGTATTTTATTCTTCTTATTTGTTCCTGTGGCTAGGACTTCCAGTACTATGTTGAATAAGAGGGGTGAAAGCAAACATCCCTGTCTCGTTCCCTATCTTAAGGGAACCTTTGTCATTGTTGCCCATTAAGTATGATGCTGTCAGTGGGTTTGTCATATATGGCCTTTATATGTTTATGTATGTTCCCTCTAAAACCACTTTGCTGGGAGTTTTTATCATAAATGGGTGCTAGATTTTATCAAATGCTTTTTCTGCATCTATCAGTATGATCATATGATTTTTATCCTTCATTTTGTTTATTTGGTCAATCACATTTATTGATTTGCGAATGTTGTACCAACCTTGCATTCCCAGAATAAATCCCACTTGATCATAATGTATGATCTCTTATTGCATTGCTGGATTCAGTTTACTAATATTTCGTTGAGGATTTTAGTATCTATGTTCATCAAGGCTGTTGGCCTATAATTTTCTTTCTTCGTAGTGTCTTTATCAGGTTTTGGAATTAGGATAATGTTGGTCTCATAAAATGAGTTTGGGATTCCTCCCTCCTCTTGAATTTTGTGAAATAGTTCGAGAAGAAGAGGTGTTAGCTCTCAGAATGTTTGTAAAATTCACCTGTGAAGCCATCTGGTCCAGGGATTTTGTTTGTTGGTCATTTTTTGATTTCTCTTTCAATTTCACTATGTTGCAGTCTGTCTGTTCAGATTCTCTGATTCTTCCTGATGTAGTTTTGGAAGATTGTAAGTTTCTAGGAATTCATCCGTTTCATCCAGGTTGTCCCATTTGTTGGCATATAGTTGGTCATACTATTTTCTTACAATCTTTTGTGTTTCTTTGGCGTCAGTGTTATATCCCCTTTTTCATTTCTAATTTTATTTATTTGGGCCCACTCTTTTTTTCTTGATGAGTCTGATTAAAGGTTTGTCAATCTTGTTTATCTTTTCAAAGGATCGGGTTTTAGATTCATTGATTTATTTGTGTTGTTTTTAGACTCTATTTCATTCATCTCTGCTCTGATCTTTATTATTTCCTTTCTTCTACTCACTTTGTGCTTTACTTGTTGTTCATTTTCCAAGTTCCTTTAAGGGTGAAGTTAGTATTTGAAGTTTTTCTTGTGTGTGTGTGTGTGTTTTTTTTAATATTTTATTTTTATTTATTTTTAGAGAGAGGGGAGGGGAGGGAGACAGAGAGGGAGAGAAACAGCAATGTACGGTTGCCTCTCACATGGCCCTCACGGGGACCTGGCCCGCAACCCAGGCATGTGCCCTGACTGGGAATCGAACCGGGACCCTCTGGTTCCCAGCCCGCGCTCAATCCACTGAGCTACACCAGCCAGGGTTTTTTTTTTTTTTTTTTTTTTTTTGAGATAGGCCTTAAGGTAGCTTTCCCAGTATCCCACAGGTTTTTGATTGCTGTGTCCTTACTTTCATTTATTTCAAGTATCTTTTAATTTCTTCCTTGATGTCATGGTTGACCCTTTCATTGTTTAATAAGAATGTTATTTAGCGTCCATGTCTTTGCATGGTTTTCAGTGTTCTTATGACTGATTTCTAGTTTCATAGCCTTGTGGTCAGAGAAGATGCTTGATATGATTTCAGTCTTCTTAAATTTATTGTAACTTGTACCCTAACATGTGCTCTATCCTAGAAAATGTTCCATATACACTTGAAAAGTATGTATATTCTGCTGCTTTGGGGTGAAATGCTCTGAAGATCTCAATTAAATTCATTTGATCTAGAATGTCATTTAAGTCCACTGTCTCCTTTGTTGATATTCTGTCAGGAAGATCCATTGAAGTCAATGGGAGTGTTAAAAATCCCCCACTATGACTTTATTTCTGTTGATCTCTCCCTTTATTGTCCATCAAGATTGACTTCACAGATCTAGGTGCTCCTATGTTGGGTGTTTAAATGTTTCCTAGGGTTATATCCTTTTGTTGGATTGTTCCCCTTATCATTATGTAGTGTCCTTCTTACTATAGCCTTGGTTTTAAACTCTATTTTTTTATATAAGTACTGGTACCCCAGCTTTCTTTTCTTTTCCATTTCTGTCCTGAAATGCTTCTGTTGAGAAATCAGATGACAGTCTGACTGGTGTGCTCTTGTATGTAACTACTTGCTTTTCCCTTGTGGCTTTTAGGATTCCCTCCTTGTCTTTAAGCCTTGCCGCTTTACTTATGATGTATTTCGGTGTAGGCCTCTTCAGGTCCACCTTGTTTGGGACTCTCTGAGCTTCCTAAACTTGTGTGTCTTTTTCCTTCAGCAGATTAGGGAAGTTTTCAATCATTAATACTTCAAATAGGTTCTCAATCCCTTGCTCACTCTCTTCTCCTTCTGGTGTTCCCATACCAGAAGATGTTGTTACTCTTCATGTTGTCCAAAATGTTTCTTAATCTCTCCTATTTTTTTTTATCTTTTTTCTTTTTTGCTGTTTTGCCTGGGTGTTTTTTTCTACCCGGTCTTCCAAATCACTGATTCAATTCTCTTCTTCATCTAACCTGACATTTATTCCTTCCAGTGTGTTATTTCAAATATTGCATACCAGAAGATGTTGTCACCCTTCGTGTTGTCCAAAATGTTTTTTTTATTTCTGACTTGTCTGTTTTTATAATTTCTGTGCCTTTTTACATGTTTTTGAGTATCTTTATAATTATTACTCTAAACTCTGTGTCTGATGAATTGCTTGCCTCCATTTCATCTAGTTCTTCTTCTGAAGAATTCTCTTGTTCTTCCATTTGGGGTCTGTGTCTTTGTCTTCTCATTTTGGCTGCTTCTTTGTATTTGTTTCTTTGTATTTGAAGATGTATTAGGTAAGATCTGTGAAGACCCTTGCACAAAGTTTTTTCAGATGCTGCTTGTGACTGGTCCTGTGTAACCTGTTTGTAGCTATCAGCAATCCATAAAGTCAAACAGATGAGAAAGATACTTCTAAGCAAATCAAGTTATTGTTCCACTACATCCTTTCTTTAATCTTTTATTCTAGAGTCCCCCAGGATAGGATATTAATTAAGTTGATTTTTTTGGGAAGCTTTCACTTTGGGAGACCATGGGAGGTGCATGTTCAGTGGGACATTTTTAAAGTGCTGAACAAAAAGAACCTAGAACCTAGAATAATTTCCTCAGCAAGGTTATTATTCAGAATTGAAGGAGAGATAAAGAATTTCCCACACAAGCAATACATGCCATACCATGCAGCAATTCCATGTCTGTGTATTTATTCAAAGACAACAAAAACACTAATTAAAAAAGATATATACACCCCAATGACAACTGAAGCATTCTAGTAACAGCCAAAATATTGAAGTAACCTAGCTTTATTCAGCAATAAAAAAGACTGAAATATTTCCATTTGTGTCAACATGGACCTAGAGGGTATTATGCCAAGTGAAACAAGTTACATAAAGAAAGGCAAATACCATATTAGCTCACTTATTTCTTGACTCTAAAACAAAAATAAAATGAATTAACAAAACAAAACACAAACAGACCCATAGATATAGAGAACAAGCTGATGGTTGCCAAAGTGAAGGATGTAGGGGCATGGGAATACAAAAAAAAACATGAAAATAACTCAAAAAGTCCTGCTTGACAGTTTGATTGGAATTGAATTGAATATCTCTATCTAGAATAGAGTATTGGTTTTTCCCATCCATTAATTTTTACATTTATTCAGGTTTGTTTCCTTTTACTAATGCTTTGCAGTTTTATTCATGAAGGTTTTATACATCTTTTGTTGCATTTATTCCTAAATGCTCTATAGCTTTTGTTGTCTTTGTAAATGGTATCTTTGTTTCTATTACTTTTTTTCTAGTTGTTTCTTACAGAGATATGAGAACCCTGTTTATTTCATTTTGTTGATCTTTTATCACATAAGCCTTTAGGATAGTGTATCCTGTTGAATTTATGTAGATAATCACATTACTGTCTAGTGATGAGTTTGTTACTCCATTTTTATTCTTATAGTTATTAGTTTTTAGTATAGTGGTTAAGAGCACAGTCCTTTGCCCTGGCCAGGTAGCTCAGTTGCTTGTAGCGTCATCCCAATACACCAAGATTGTGGTTCAAACCCTGGCAAGGGCACATACGAGAATCAACCAATGAATGCATCAGTAAATGGAACAACAAATCAATGTTTCTCTCTCTCTCCCACACCCCCTTCCTCTCTAAAAATAGTGTTTTAAAGAGCACGGTCCTTTAAATAAGACCGCGTGGTCTTCAACCCTTATTAGCAGTGTAATCTTGAGATTCATGCCTCAATATTCTCATCTGTATAATGAGGATAATAACAGCTAATTCACATTATTTTGTGAAGATTACATGAGTCATTATGTGTGAATCACTGAAAATAGTGTTTCACACATAAATAAGCTTACAATAAATAATGCCATCATTACTTTTGTTGTTGTGATGATTAAGCATACAGGACGATGTAGAAATGAAAGCTGGAATCACTGGCATCATTTTATTTTCTCAAAAAGAAAAAGTCCTGTTAAGATAAAATTATTTTATACCATATGAGGGTATCAAATTTGTGGCTTATTTAAATGTTGCATCTGACCTAAAATATTTTCTTAAAAATATTACTGCCGTTCTAATAACTGTTCACCTGTGGGCATAGGTAGATCATCAATTAATGCAAAGGAGAATAGTAGATGGCTCATCAACTGTTATAAGAAAGTATCAGTCTATTTACCTGTTCGTTTTAGTGTCCAAAGCATGTGGAGCTTTCTTCAATGCATAATCAGTAGAGAAATTTGCTTTTCGATCTTTGGTTGGAGAATATAATCTAATTTTTTACCATCTCACTTTTAACAAAAGCCTAGCTGAGAAAAGTTCCATCTATAAAAAATAAAATATACTCACTACTTTTGGTAATTTAAAACTGTCATTAAAACAAATTACATATCAAGAACTTGCATTATAAGTTTGTCTCATAGAATCACCTTCACTCAGTTACATTATGTATTTAACCAAGTACCATCTCATGAAATGACTGTGTGTTTGCTGTGAAACCAAGCGTAATGTCCACTGATCAAACAGGATTCCTTATATACAATCCCAATGAAAAATTCAGTCTAGAATTTATAACTGGAAAATCTTTGTCTCAGGTAATTAAATAGTGAGTTTCCCACCACACTTCTCGCCATGTGATTAAACTTACCATGTCTGGCCTTTTGTCTGTCTCTCAGGAAGTCCAGAGACCTATTTAGAGGTTCAGTCATATAAACATCATTAACCACCATGGCTTGTATCTTTGAATTCCTATTTTTACTAAGTTATTATTTACTTACCTGATTCATCATCTCCATTCCAGTGTCCTCTTTTTGTGTGCGTAAGGAGAGGGGGGCCCCCAAAAGTTGGAATTACCTTCTAGAGGGTGGCCCACTTGTTATACAGGATTTTCCCACTAGCTGAGTGTTCTAGGAACCCATGTGTATCAGTGGACCAGCTGGTAGTGTTGTCAGAGGCTGTGTTCTGCTTCAGTGATTTTTTTTTTAAAGATTCTTAACACATTCGGCATTTCACAATGGGAGATTTACAAGCGCACCTGCCCTCAGCATGAGGTGAGTGTTCAGCAGTTTTACAACAAAAACAGCATGACCACCATGCCCTGCCCTCCCTATTCACATGATCTCACCCTGAGTGACTTTTTTTGTGTGTCCCTGGATGAAAAAAGTCCTCAAGGGAAGCATTTTGCCGACATGGAAGAGGTGAAACAAAAACTGGCAGAAGTATTAAAAGGCATCAAAATTGACAAGTTCACAAACTGTTTTGAGCAGTGGAAAAATGTCTCAATAGGTATGTTGCATCAAATGGAGAGTACTTTGAAAGTGACTGAAGTTTAAACACATAAGAATAAATACACAGTTTTTATAAATAAATTCCAGGCTTTTGGGGAGTCCACCCTCATATATAGTTTTGAAAGAACCATATCATAAATTCAGAAATTTTAAAAACTTAATATTCAGTCTGCCTTTATCAAGTGACTATCAAGCCACAGAAACAGCATTAAGGAAATTCTAAATCAACCACAATAGAAGCATAAACAAAATGAAAACAAAAACCCGATGCTGCCATGAACTAGGGTTTTGTTTTTTTTTTTCATTTGCTTATGTGATTAAATGTTTCATCTAAAGTTTAGAATAAATCATCTATTTTAAATACAGTTAATTTGCATTTACAGTTAAACAGAGATTTAGTTATTGAGTTAAGAATTTCCTAAATTATCTCTTCCTTTAGTGGGTAAAGTCAAACATAGTTCTCATTCTTTCTTCAGATGGTATAATTATTTTTAAAATGTTAGCCTGAGGTTTTTATAAAGAAGCCTGTCTTTGTAGATAATATACATTCACTTTTTCCTTACTGGGATGCTTTTCAACTCACAGCAGGGACCCTAATTTCTTTTATCTGGAGCAAAATTTCTTTAGCTCCCAAGGGGAAGATGGTGCAAGTTGGAGCCAAAGTGCTATGATTAACGAACACATCTTCTTCAGTGTTATGGCTCAAAGTTGCCATTTATATTGGGTAAAGTGTATTCCACTCACAGAGAAAGACTTGGGCTTGAAAAAAGGTTTTTAAAAAAACAAAGAAGGCAAATTGGTTCTGTTTGGGAGTTAAAATTCTAGGCAGGCTAGCAAGGAGAGCTGACTGATTTTTTTTTATGTGTTCTTTCTTCTGTATTCTTTGTCTTAAAATTATTCAGGAAATCTACTTGCAGCGATTTGGTGTCAGTAAGTGACTGACTGCACGCACCAAGAGAATCTGTCAGCTTCTTCCCGCCCAGTGAAGAGCTCTCTGTGTGTGGATCAGTGTACAAGTTTTCTTTTCTGTATTTATTGCTCTAATGCAGCAATTTTCAACTTTTTCATCCCATGGAACACATAAACTAATTACTAAAATCCTGAAACACACCAAAAAATATATTTTTTGCCTATCGGACAAAAAATAGGTCTTTGATTCATTCACATTGGACAGCTATTGTTGTGCTGGCTGTTGTCATTCTTTTATTTGACAGACTTAGGGAAGAGAGGTCAGTGTCCCTGACTAAAAAGTCAGGTATTGCATGGTTTAAAAATTCTTGTGGCACACCAGCTGAAAATCACTGCTGTAATGGCATGAACCACTTGCTGAGGCTTCACTTAGCAAACATGAGCTGCAGCGGTGGTGATTTGGGGCTTGCAACATGTGTTATGTTTCGCTGGCATTGTTCAAAGAATCACATTCTATACATCATTCAATTCATCATAGCCAGAAGGAAGGAATATAATTGGCAGAATGACTAGGATGACTTTGGTACCCAGTGTGATTGGTACCTGCTTAGCTCCTGTCTTGATTCTGTCTTCTTTTTTAAGGACAGTGATCAGAGTAGAAAATATAGACAAAGAACGCCCAGAAGGCTGAAAACTGTCAAGCACATTTCTAAGGACCTCTATATTTCAGTAATAAGGTCCGTTTATCAATCTTAAGTTAACTCATTAACTACTTAAAAGCAAGAAAGCGCCTGGCTGGTGCAGCTCAGTGGAATGAGCGCAGGCTTGGAACAAGAGGGTCCCGGTTCGATTCCCAGTTGGGGCACATGCCTGGGTTGCAGGCCAGGTCCCCAGTGAGGGCCATGTGAGAGGCAACCACACATTGTTGTTTCTCTCCCTCTCTTTCTCCCTCCCTTCCCCTCTCTCTAAAAATAAATAAATAAAATCTTTAAAAAATAAATAAATAAAAGCAAGAAAGCATTGTTATCTTTTTAAAAAATACAAACATATTGCCACTTCACTAATTAATCTTGACCCTCTTGGTTTGGTCATTTGTACATTTATAGTCCATATGTATTTGGACCTGTGTGTCCCAAACTGGGTTAGACAGGGATGCAGGAGCAGGGAAAACCCAGTCCCTTGCCTATGTCATTTGCATCTAAACTGCAAACTGCATATGCAGTTTATTTACTAGTGGGGCAGACAGATTTTGAGTAATTATTCGTGAGTTGAATAATATAAAGCTGAAGTACAAGGTGCTGTGAACACTTACAACATAATGTTTTAGGTTGGGTTAACCCAGAAGCAGACTCCGAAACCAGGATTCTTGTCCGAGGGAATCGCTCTCCGGAGAAACCAGAAAGGAGATGTGGACAGCATGAGCCAGGGCACAGGTCGGAGGTGCCTTCAGCCTCATGCTGCGCGGAAACTAGAGAATGAGTTACAGCTCCGAGTTTGTCCTGAGCCAAATCAAGTACTTGTAAGCTGTCCTTTGATCTTGCCACACCATCTGTTACTCTTAAAGGACTAGATATGGAACAAGAGTGTGGTCATGGTGATGTTCATCCTCCTTTTCCTCTGTCACCTGTTTTAAATGCCTCTTGATCTTAGCTAGGACTTATGTTGGTCCTGGTGGCTTATCATGTGCTGTGACCTAGACTGTAATTCCATAGTTGTCATGCCCTTACCAAGGCTATGGTTACTATAATTGCCCATTCACAGTTGAAACTAAACACAGAAACAGCAAGATCCTATTTTGTGGAGTGTTGTGTGCGTGTGTGTGTTTTTTAAATCATGAATAAGTAATGATTTTTGCCAAACATTAACCTGTGTCTACTGTGGTGATCACCTGATTTTTCTCTTTTATTTGGTCAGTGTGGCGAGTTTCATTTATTTTTTTGTGTGTCTTGAAACAACCTTGCGGTCTCAGATTTGGTTCTCCAGAAGCCTGTTCAGGGATGGTTTTGGGATGACAGAATTTTTTAGGGATCAATTGTGAAAATAAGTGGAAGGAGGTTCTCTTATTAGGTCCAATCATATCTGGGAGTTATATCTGCCTAAAGAATTTCTCATTTACAGAACTACATCAGAAAACTAAAAATGGAACTGCCTTTTGACCCAGCGATTCCACTACTGGGATTATACCCTAAGAACCCTGAAACACCAATTCACAAGAACCTATGCACTCCAATGTTCATAGCAGCACAATTCACAATAGCCAAGTGCTGGAAACAACCTAAGTGCCCATCTACAAATGAGTGGATCAAGAAACTATGGTACATTTACACCATGGAATACTACACAGCAGAGAAGAAGAAGGAGCTTTTACCCTTTGCAACAGCGTGGATGGAACTGGAGAGCATTACGCTAAGTGAAGTAAGCCAGGCAGTGAGGGACGAATACCATATGATCTCACCTCTAACTGGAACATAATCAGCAAAAGCAAAAAGCAAGCAAAGCTTAACCAGAGACATTGAAATTAAGAACAGTCTAACAATAGCCGGGGGGAGGGGGGAAGGGACAACGGGGAGAAAGGTCTTCAGGAATCACTATAGAGGACACATGGACAGAACCAAGGATGGGGAGGGAGGCAGGGGAGGGAGGCAGGGAATGGAGGTGGGATTAGAGGGGGAGGGGAGGGGAGAGTATGCAGAAAACTGTAATTGAACAACAATAAAGTGGGGAAAAAAAAGAAATTAAAGACCTAAATAAATGGAAAAAATTTTTCTCATTTATAATTGTGAAATGTTCCTTTTTGTATTTTATAATATTCTTACCTTAAAGTATACTAAATTTGATATTAGTAACAGTAATGCCATCTTTCTGCATCTTGTCTGGATTGTATCTTCTTCCATTCTTATATTCTCATTCTGATTTTATGCTTCTATTTAAAGTGCATGTCCATGCCCTGGCTGGTGTGGCTCAGTGGATTGAGTGCCAGCCTGCGAACCAAAGGGTCACCAGTTCAATTCCCAGTCAGGGCACATGCCTGGGTTGCAGTCCAGCTCCCCAGTTGGGGGAGGTGCATGAGAGGCAATCACACGTTGATGTTTCTCTCCCTCTTTCCTCCTCTGTTCCCCTCTCCCTAAAAATAAGTAAATAAAATATTTTGAAGTGCATATCCAAGCTTGCTTTTGAAAAAAATCTGATATGACAATCTCCCTTTTTCCTTAACAATATATTATTATTTATAATTAACTATTTCCTTAGGTTTCTCAATTAATAAAAATTTTAGAGAAGTTTTAAGTTCGCAACAAAATTGAGTGCAAAACTCAGAAAGTCCACATATACACATTTCTTATCTTATTGAATTATCTAGGACTTCCAATACAATAGTGATAATTTGTGGTGAGCGGGGCATAATTGATTTATACATTGATTTATACATTGATCTTGTGTGAAAGCTTCAAGTTTCTCATCATTAAGGATGATACTAGCTATATAGTTTTGCAGGTCTTCTTTATCAAGTTGAGTAAGTTCCCCTCTAGTTCACTGTGAGTGTCATGAATAGGTATTGGATTTTGTCAAAAGCTTTTTGGATCAATCGATATGATCATGTGTTTTTTTTCTTTAGACTGTTAATGTGATAGATTTTATTAATTGATTTTCAAATGTTGAACCAGGCTTGCATACCTGGGATAAATCCTACTGCATTGTGGTATATAATTTTTATTATTATTAATAATAATAATTATTATTATTATTGATTTTAGAGAGAAAGAAAGAAAGTGTGAGAGAGAAAAACATTAACTTATTGTTCCACTTATTTATGCATTCATCGGTTGCTTTTTTTATGAGCCCTGACAGAGGATCAAACCCACAACCTTGGCATATCCAGACAACACTTTAATGAACTGAGCTACTCAGCCAGGGCATAATTTCTTTTCTTTTTTTTTTTAATTCTCATTCTAACATATACCTAGAACTTCCATTTCACCAAGTCACCAAATAAAGTTAACTAAAGACGGGAAAGACCTGTACTCTGAAAACTATAAGACATTGGAGAAAGAAATTAAAGAGGATACATATACTAAGTGGAAGGATATAGCATATTCATGAAATAGAAGGATTAATATCATTAAAATGCTGTACTACCTAAGGTGATATGCAGATTCAATGCAACACTATTAAAATACCAACAGCATGCCTCTTGGAACTATAACAGTTAATTCTAAAACTTATATGAAACCATGAAAGACCCTGAATAGTCAAAGAAATCCTACGAAAGAACGAAGTGGGTGATATCATGCTCCCAGATATCAAACTATACTACAAAGCTATAATAATCAGATATATAGCATGATAGTGTCCTAAAAACATATATATAGATTCACGTAGTACAATAGAGAACCTAGAAATAAATCCTTGCTTGTATGGTCAATTAAAGTATAATTCCTTTTTTACATTGTTAAGTTTGATTTGCTAATATTTTGTTGAGGTTTTTTTTGTCTATATTTATGAGAAATATTGGTTTGTAGTTTTCTTTTTTCTGTAATGTCTTTGTCTGGTCAGTATTAGCATAATGCTGGCCTTCTAGAATAAGATAAAATGTATTCTCTCTGCTACTATCTTCTGAAAGAGATTGTAGATACTTGGTATAATTTCTTCATTAAAGGTTTGGTAAAATTCACTAGTGAATCAATCTCTGCCTAGTGCTTTCTGTTTTAAATTATTAATTTAATTTCTTTAGTGGATATAACCTATTCAGATTTTCCATTTCTTCTTGGGTGTTTTCAAAGATTGTATTTTTCAAGGAATTGTTTCCTTTCACCTTGGTTATCAAATGTGTGAACATAGAACTATTTATAAGATTCCTGCATTTTCCTTTCACTGCCCATGGGATCTTTTGTGATACATGCTCTTTCACTTCTGACTCTAGTGTTTTGTGTCTCCTTTCTTTTTTTCTTAGTTAGCCTCACTAGAGTTTTATCCATTTTATTGGTGTTTTCAAGCTGTATAAAGCCAGGCCCATTTAATTTTTTTCAAAAGTTTGAACATATTATTTTATTAAAGATGCACATACATATACGAGGCATACCTGGGTTTCTGGATGTACACAGAATTTTTTTCTTTCTGTTTCTTAGACTCAGTCATTGCCATTTTCTAACCTTCATGTTGGTTGATTCTTTGCTGCCTGCTCAAATCTGCCTTGTATCCCTCTACTGAACTATTCACTTCAGTTACTATCCTTTTTAGCACCAGATTTTTTTCTGGTTTCTTTTTTAGGGTTTTGATCTATTTAGTGAGATTTCTGTTTTGTTTGTATGTAATTTTCTTGTTTTTCTTCACATCTTTCTTTAATTCTTTGAGCATCTTTAGGATAGCCTAGTGCATCTGCCATCAGGTACTTTTTAGGGACAGTTTCTATTCATGGTAAATTATTTTTCCTTTGAATGGGCCATGTGTGTTATCTCTCTCTTCTCTCTCTCCTGTTTTTTGAAAACTGACGTTTTAAATCTAATAGTGCGGTAACTCTGAAAATCAGCTTCTCTCCTTTCCAGGGTTTGCTATTTTTGTTACTGTTTTTGTTTTTTGTTTCTTTGATTGTTGTAGTCTATCTGTGCTGAGGATCAGCCTGAGGTATAAACTTAAGAACTTCTCATGTTTTTTCTGAGCCTTTCCCTGGCTATGCAGTTATTTTCTAATTTTTCCCATATATGCCATTGTTTTTGAATGTCCTAGTCTTTAATATCTGGCTCCCAAAAGGGGGCAGGGTGGGAGAAGAAAACAATGAAGGAGGGAAGGTCTCTGGCCCTTTAAAACGCCTGGAAGTCACTTGGGCCAGAGGGGAAGAAACCTGCAAGGACAGGAAGGGGGTGGGGAGTGCAACAGCAGCGTCTCCTGCCTCTTCACCTGAATCTCTATGATCACGAGTGGACATCGGCAATCAGAGCACAGATTCCTGATATTTTTCCACCCCAGATCTCACAAGCTATGTGCAGGCTGGTCTTGTGAACATGTTCACAGCTGCTTGCTATGTGACTGAGGCATGGGGGATGGGTAGATGCCACTGTGCTGAGAGCTGAAATTAATCACAATTACCTACCATTTACCTCCAAGCATTCTTATAGAAGTTGCAAGCCTTCAGTAGCCTCCAGAGTTCCAAAAGTGTTACATCAGACAGATTCCCCCTGAGTAATTGTTATATAGGAAAGAGAAATCTATATATAAATTGCTCCCTAGTCTCCCACCTTCCCAGAATCCTTGAGTCCCCTATACTTTTAATCTATACATGTTTTTATATTTAAAGTGGCTTTTTGTTTTATATATATATATAGTGATATCTTGTTAATAGATCCATTCTGACAATTGGGTTTTAATGGATGTATTTAGACAATTGGCTAACGTGATGACTGATATAGTGATTACTGATATAGTGGATTACTATCTACTCATATTGTTTTCCACTTGGTGACTTTGATTTGTTCCCAGTTTTGTCTTTTATTTTCTTGGTATCTTCTGTGGTTTTAAATGAGAATCTTACATGATTCCATTTTACATCCTTTCTTAGTATATCAATTGTACAGGAACTAGCACAAATAACACCCCTTTTTAATTACAAAATCATAAGCATGTAATTCTGTAACGTAACAATATCACACTCAAGCACTCCATATGACATTTTAGGTGAAATGTTCAAATTGCTGTCCACGTCGTGCAAGACATTCGCGTACCCTACCCACCACACTCAATGACATTACTTCTGCCGGACCCTGTATATTTTTTAAAAATTGTAGTGGTTGCCCTAGTGTATGATACTTATGAGTCCTATAATTAGGTTTCAGTCTTATGGCGAGCCTATACCCCCTGCACTATAAACTTTCCCAGTGTTTCTCAATCCGGCATATTTTAAAATGGTTCATTTTCTCCATCCCCTGCTGGAATCAAAGATTTTTTTTTCTGATATTCACCTTGAGGAACTAGTAGAACACTTATAGGTAAAACTCAAAATATGGGTCCTCCCCTATGACTGGTTCCCCTGGAGTTTTAAACTCTCACACTGGCTCACACAGAGCCCCCGGTAATTCTTTCATTACACGTCAGGTTTTCCTGCACCAACACTGGTTCCTGTGGAGCTTTCTGCCCCTGGGTTTCCTCTCTAGGAAATCGTGATGTTGTGTATTTGCCTGTCTTTCCAGTTTGGGGGGCAGCAGTTGCATCTAAAAGGAGTTGTTAATTTTTCACTTTGTTCAGCTTTTTACTTGTTAGGATGCAGTTATGGCTTCTAAGCTTCTTTCATGCCAGCCTAGAAACCAGAAGTACAAACTCCACTTTTTAAATCGGAGTTTTTGCTCCAATAATTCCACTCTTCAGCCATGTGTTTTCCAAGGGGGATCATCTCCATCTTTCTGAATGTTTACGCCAAAACCCTTAGAGCCATCATTAACTTCTTTTTCTTCTCTCTGCCTCACAATCCAATCTATCAGCAAATCCCCTGCCATCACCTTTACAATATGTCTGTAATCTCCACAGCTACCGTTCTGGACTATGCCACCATGCTCTCTGACCTGGGTGCCTGGAACAGCTTCCTAGCTGATCTTTCTCCTGGCCCCCTCTCCACGGTCTAGTCACAGCAGAGCAGCTAGAGTGAGCCCACTTCAAAATATGTTAGATTAGACTGCTCCCTGCTTCACAACCTGCCGGTGGCTGTCCATCCTACCTCCGCTGAAGTCCACAGTACTTACTGACAGGCTTCCCAGGCCCTCTGCCGGCTGCGGACCTTTTCCATAGCACTAACCACCGTGTTACCCATGACCGCATGGTTGGCTTTGTGTTGTTAGGCTGCATGTAGAATAGAAGCTCGTGAGGTCAATGCCTTTTTTGGCTAAGGTGTTATGTGGCCAAGGATAACATTTTATGAATAATTAAATTGATGATTATGGTCTTCAAATGTGTCTTTAAAAAAAATCTCTACTACAGAAGAACAGTTCAAATTATTTAATGTAGCAGATGAAGGAGCAAGGTGTGTCTAAAAAGTATCGCTGGGATTGGAATTAGGTTAAACCTTCCCAGTGCCCAAAAGCAAAGAAACCACACGGATCCCAAGAAAAACAAAGTCCTAGAAAACTCACGAGCAACAACAACAGAGGACAACAAAAATCACCCCCGTGCTGCCGTAGCATGTTTTATCACCGTAACTGTCGACTTCCACTGTAAGCTCTTCTACAGAAATGATCTTCATGGCAATCTGCCCAATTCCTAGCTTATCCTCTGAACCCATAAAAATAACATTGGAAACACCCTTCAAACCACAGAAAAACAAAACATAAAAGATAAAACTTTGTAGCATGCATATAATTTATATATAGCATATGACAGGACATGTTGTTTTCATTTTAATATTAAGCACTTTATAACAAAGTACAAATTAATAAGTACTAATGCTTTAAAAATACTACAGTCTTGGTTGTTTTGCAGTTGGCATTTGAAATTAAATACTTACAACACACTGACACTTTGTATGCACATGTTAACTTGTCGTGTTGGTTCTTATTTTCTACAGGAAGATTTCAGTCTCGAGTGAAAGATCAATGGCGTCCAGTGGGGATCCTCCTTAATTACTCATTCTTTCATGATCTAAAGGGGCTCTTATGAATGGCAAAGCAACTAACATTTTATTTTGACAGCTATTTGAATTACGATAAATAATAGACTCTTATACAGTACGTTTATGGTTTTGGAGAAACAATCTGTTAAAAAATGCATTTTGTATAGCTTCCATAGAATTCAGTAGGGCCACCGCCAAAAAGAAAATAAAAGGAGTTAATAGAAGATAGAAAAGTCACTTCATTTTTAAAGTAGTGCTTTTGCTCTTTGATCAAATTAGAGATTTTGTCTCTTCACCTTCCTGTCTTATCACCTGGGATGAACCTCTTTTCTCACTGCTAAGTGAAGCCTTCTTTACTTTTCAATCCATCCTTTAAAGTTTTCTAAGCAGTAAAATAATTAATTCACCAATCAAACAATTAATTAAAATAATAATATCTGGTGAGTACACATAATGTGTTTTAGAACAAATATGTTTGTGAAGGCTTCTGTCTCTTTCTCCACATGAGTTTTTCCTTGAATGTTCCTGGAAAGTCATATTAACTATTCTATGATGACAGACCATATCGTCACTTCTCAGTCCTGTCACCCCAGGTACCAAAGCTGCATGGGGTTTAGCAGTAAATAAGGTAGGATTTGGTACTCTCTTTTTTATGTATGCAGCTTTCTACATCACACAAAAGTGACTGCATTGAATGTAATTCCTCACAAGGGGTTAGTCTTTCCCTTACTCTGGCCCTCAACTCCCACTGCCATAGGGGTAGTTAGACTGCATGGCAGCTGAGGCAGCAGGCACAAGTGAGCAGGAGGCACACACTATGCTTGAGACTTAGTTAATGGGTTGCACTTGCTGTGACAGGCTCCTTCTTCCTTTAAAACTGATGTTCTTAGCCTAAGTCCATGGACCTTGTGAATTTGCCGAAACATTTTGTGAGAATGTTAATTTAACTACAGGTTTTTCAAATGCCCAAAGATCAGTAATCAAAGCATTAGCTTTCTGTCACCTCGGGAATACATATGTTTGCCCATACCATCAGTTTTCCAAACATGCTGGGAAATATCTGAATTCCACAAGTTTTGGTTCAAACTGGAATTACTCTCCACTTCTGCCCCACTCCTAACACTATATCAATGTGAAGCATTTGGTAGGTGGCTCATTACAGCAGGAGGTAATATCTGGTAATATTTAGGAATACTCTTTGAAGATAGGCAGAGCTGGACTTAAGTACCAACTCTACTGCTTTCTAACTAAGTAGTGCCAGGCTAGTTAAATCGCATATCTAAGCCGAAGTTATCATATGGATATAAGTATACCTATCTCATAGGGTGATTGTGAAGAATCTGAAAGCTGTGTGGAAGAGTACAGGCTTAGAATGCATGGTAAAGTGTATGCTTCAGAATAAAAATAAGTACTTAAAATATATTGATGGACTCACTGACTGAAATACCCCTTCTATCTCTTCCCTGCCTTTTACTTATCCTCAGTAATATTTAAAAGACAGAAAAGAAATAATAACCAAAGACCGGATCCAAAAAGACAGTGTTCCCCTGTATCTACAAAGCTTTCCAGTCTTCCCACCTAAAGCAGGAAAAGAGATAATGAAAGAACTGAGCACCAGGTGTTTATAAACACATACCGATGCTTTGTCTGCTTTTTACAAACTCAGGTTCCCCTAGATCAGGGCTCCTCTTTATCTCCATATTGTGTATTGTAAAGTGTTATTAATGATAGATTGTACACACATTTAGGGCAAAAATAGAATTTAGCTTTTTTTTTTGCAACATTGTCTTATATTAAGATTTAAACAACAGTTACTGAGTTTTGACACTGTGGGAGGCATGTATAAGTATTAGATAGTATTAAGTATTAGTAAGTATTCAAATAGTTCTAGAATAAAAGTGAATGAGATCATTTTCATGGTTAAGAGCCATTACTTTTTACAGACAGGATCTTCTTTAAATGTCAGCATTATTGGGGCGCCCAGGTGTCTCTGTGTTTAAGAGACTTGGAAGGAGACGAAGCTTTCCTGTGGGACAGTTCTGGCTTCAGTATTCAGCTGTTCAACGGGCAGCTCCTCAGGCCAAGCACTAAATATCCTTGTGCTGATGCCAGTGGCAGGTGTCTCGGCCCAGCCGCAGAATTCCACTGCACCCTCAGAGCTGAGAAACCTTGACTGCAGGTAGCTGGCTCAAAGTAAAATGACAAGTCGTGCGATTAAGGAAGAAAATTACTTTCCAATTGGAATCAAATGGGAGACTTTCTTCACCTGACTGGTTCCATCAGCATGCTCCATAGAATCGCATCTTCTAAGCTGGCTCCCTCGTTAGCATCAACTTCTTTCTTAGTCTGTACCTCTGTCTTTCCCAGGTCCTCAGTGCTGTCTCTGTGGACAAACACTTAGGAGCACAATCCTAGGTGGAGTACCTGACTGAGGATGGAAACACATCAGTCCTGGCCCAGCCTTAACCACTCTGGGGCCACTCTGCAGTAGTCAGATACAGCATTTCCTAACGCAGGGGCGTGCCTCTGCACCTAATCCGTGGGGCCATGCTTTCGCTGAGATTTCCCATCTTTGTTACCACAGCTCCTTCTAAAACTGAAAACTATAACTGATGATCAGATTCTTGTTTAATAATTCATCCAAAGTAGATATTCATTGTAAAATAGTTTGATACTATGCTGTAAAAATTTTGAACATGTTGGACTGGATTTAGATGAGGAATATAAATCAGATTTAACTTCTTGTTTTGTTTATTCGGGAGATTAGAGAATAAGAATATTTCTGTCCTCTATTTTAGTAAACGTACCAATTATATATGGATTTGATTCTGTTTGAAGAGATTCACTAAAGATTTTGATTAGGTAATAAATAAAGGTCCATGCTAATAAATCATGGTTCAGTTTAGTTTAAATAGCTAGATGGAGACTTTAAATACAGATGGTTAGAGGCAGCTCTTTGCTGTCTTTCTTTGTTCTTAAGCGTCTACTGCACCATGGATGCATGCCATCAAATTGGTGAGATGTCACATTCTTCATCAGGCCAGCCTGGTACTATGAGGCTATAAAGGCACAGATGGCACATCTGTGCCTTGAAAATCAGTCTTAGAATAAAAGGAAATAGACGCCTTTTATATGGAACGGTTGCCTTCCTTTCAAGGAGCAGGTACCTGGTGTTCTTCCTGAATTTTTGTTTTGTTGGTTAAACATTGAAAAAAGAGGGGAGGACTTTCTTTGTTCTTCAGAGGGTTTCATGTGTACGTCTATTGCTAGCATACATCAAAAGGATGACTCCCCAAAGACACGATATAAAGTATCAACATGGCAGGTGACCATAGGAGTGTCAGAGGGTCACTCTTTGGGAAGCCATTGATTGATGGAATCACTGCCCAGCAGGGCAGGAGCTGAGCCACACTGCCGTCTCCCTCTTCAAATGGTCCTCGTGGCAGCAGATAAGGCATTCACGAGGTGAGGGCCTCTAGGGACAGGGAGGGAGTACACAAGTTTTGATGCTCTGTTGGTTCCCACATGCAAAATCAAAAGATGAGGGAATCATAACTCTTTGTCTAGGCCTTCCAGCTTGGCTTATGATGTATCTTGAGAGTCTCAGGGATTTTCTAGTGCAATTCCATGGCTCTCAGCATAAGTTAAGACTCAAAACTGAGAAAGTAAAAAGAGCTTTTCTGGGTGTGAAGTTGCTGACTTTCTTCCGGTACTTCTTGGAATCTACCTGTAGCAAGAAATGCCGGTGCCTAAAATCGGTTGTTCTTAAATATTCCTGTGCAGAAGAGTCACTTGAGTAGTTTTTCAAAATACGCCTTACATCCAGAAACTCTGGTATTTCTGGCTCATGGCCCGCAGATATATTTTGAATAAGCACCCTGAGTAGTCTTGATCTGACAGTCTAGAGCCAGTTTGGAAAACACTTAAGAAAGCCAAACCCAAATGCTTATGGTTCCAGGGGCCTCGTTTCTCAAGGTTTAAGTAGACATTCTGGAAAGGAGAGATTGTTTCTGGTACACATAATGGAGGACATAGCTCTGAGACTCTTCCTGGAATACCGTCACCCTGCGAACTGTTCTATGACTCTGCACACGAGTATGGCTCCATTGGTAATGCCATGAATGTCGGTCAGAGGAAAGCTGTGATTGCACGCTGTGCATTTGCTGCTCCTGATCTGTCATCCTGAGGAGCTGTCCCTCCCTGGACATGGAAAAGTGGTCCAAACTAAGTCGGGAGACTTAGTGTGAAATTGAGCAAGTCATTTTAGTTTTCTGAGTTCTAGTTTCCTCAAATACAAAATTAGAAGGTTGGTACAGTTAATATTAAGATTCTTTTAAATCCTGTGTTGTGTGTGTATGTGTGAGCATGTTTATCGTCCTTTAATGAATTTTTCTGAAAGCCTAAAAGAAAGAGGGCACTAATATTCCTACAATATTGCCACGTCATTTTTGTCATTGTCATCATTTTCTTCCCCAAAGAAGACACTGTATATAGTGTTTATGAGGGCAAGAAAGTGCCCTCACAGCTGGTAGGGCAGCGAAATCTTTGTTTGTTTTAAATTAAGCAAACCCCCATCAACTGTTTGACCTTTTATTGCCCTATTCCAATTTGATAACATATATTTTGTTTTTGTCCTGGACTTGATTGCCATAATCTTATATGTGCAGAATGTAGTAAGAAACAGCATAATACAATTGCTGACCATATGGGATCTCGGGCCATAAACACCAGGTACAGATTCCTGCTTCTGAAACGTACTGCCTATTTAAAATCTAAACTCTTCTAAGTTCAGTTGTCTCATCTATAAACTAAGCACAATAATGGTAACTGCCCAGTAGAGCTGTTATGAGACTTGAAAGAGATAATGAATGCTTATAAATGACATATAGCAAGAGCTCAATAAAAACCAGTTTTTTGATATGCCAGAGGTTTTAATTTCTGGCTATACAATAGAATTATCTGGGAAGTTTTTAATACATTTTAATGTCTGTTCTCCACCTGAGACTAATTAAATCAGTATCTCTGAGGATGGAGTCAGGGCATAGGTAGATTTTGAAAGCTTTCCCGATGATTCTACCTGCGGCAATGGTTGAGAACCTCTGGTATTTGCTGAGTATAATATGGAAATCAGAGGGAAGATGACTCTTTTGGCTGCTCATGTACATATGACTATTGGACACTGTCCCCACGACTGACACAGAGGTCCCCAAAGGCCCAGGAGTGAGGTCTTTGGTAATCATGCCAGTGTTAGTCCTTCACTGGTCCTTGGCTGGGGCCCCAGAGGCAAGGCCATTTTGTGGAAGAAAACAAGGTATGTGTTGGAGAGTCTCGTTAAGCCTTTATATCCCAACATATTGCTCCAAATTTTGTGATCTCTTGTTTTTATAGGATTTTTCATGATCCTCTTAGTATCATCACTATTTAAAAAACACAGCACAACAAAAAATCTATCAAAGCTGTGAAAGTCATATAAGGAAAGTGATATTTTTGTGAGGGTGAAGGATGTCTTTCGGTCTCTTAGGGGTTCAATATGGTTTCTCACTGGTTGTTGGTCCCCTGGTCCAACTCTGAGCACAAAAGAGGATCAGCAATGCTGGTTTGATTCTCTCCCCTAGAGAGAAGCCCATGACCTGGCTTTCAGCAAGGTCCCTGAACCTTAGAGAAAGCTCTGTTTCCAGTCTCTGGCCTCTACTGCTGTGATGGTAATAAATTTTTAAGCTTGAGTTTGTCTGAATAGACAAGGCAAATGCCAGACTCCTCTAGAAGCTTTCTAAGACTTGTGGCTATACTTTGCCAGGGCTCACCTCAGAGAGAATCCTGAAGCTTGACATGCATTCGAACAAATGCAATGATACCTTTCGCATGGAATGGGTTGAATCAGCCCATCCTCACTGATGCAAGACGACTGCCTGCATAAAGTCTCGGGTGGATCTCACCCTCCCCTTTCACCAGAATAGGCTCCAAACATTTTTGTGGGAGACTCCAAATGTATGCATTTTATTCTTGTTTGTGGGTGGGCTTTGAAGGCTACAGCTGAAGTGTGGAGAGGAAGGCAGTGGGGTACCAATGGGAGCCGGAAAAGCTGAAGTGTGTTGGACAATGGAGGGGCAGCCAGAGGCCAGGGACTGCCTGGCGGGGCAGGCTGGAGAAGGACTGTGGGGGGAGCCTGACGGTGTTCCAAGTCCAGCGGCCTCTGGTGGTTTCCCTTCCCAGCAGCCCACCCCTCCTCTGGTGTCCAAAATCAGAGGATAGTAGAGGACCTGCCCCCATTGCTGACTCCTGACACAGTGGTGGGTGTGGAGGTACAGACATGACGCAAGGAGAGCCCACCAGGGCCCTTTTTTGGAACTGGTATAAACAATGGAAACCAGATGCTGATGATGACCATCTGTCACAAGGGATGAATGTTCCTTTAAATGAAACAAACATAGAAGCAAGGAGGAGAGAGAAGGAGGCAGAGACCATATCATCCCTCTGTGCCTGACCCTGGCCCACTGCTTGGTGTTCCCAACAACGTGAATCAGTCAGTTCCCCTTCTTTTCCCCAAACTAGGAGAATAGAATACCTGTCACAGAGAGTTCATTACAATACAATCCATTTCTCAATTTTCACAAGAACCGGCCCTCCACAGGGCAGGAACAATACAATTTTTTCCTCAGACTTATCTTGAACAGGCTGCCCACACAGGAAAGTTCTTAAGCAACGTAGTTCAACCACAGCTATTTACTTTGCAGCGGTCTATTCCTCACAGTTGTCCTGCTCCTGGTGGGTTGAAAGCTCTTCAGCTGCATTCCAGATTTAGACCCAGAACAGCTAAACTCAGGGCCTGATAGTTGTTCCTACCCACTTTCATCCTTTTCAGCTGGAGCAGCTCTCATTTCACGCTGCCTTGAGCCAGTGCTTGTATAAAAGGTGGAGAAGAGCGGACTCAGGACCGGAGCAGTCAGTACACCTGAGGATCAGAAGCCTTCCCTGACCTGTCCGACTTCCTCTTCACAGGAAACCTGTATGACATTGTTTGGATCCCGGAACTAAAATAATACATCAGGGGCCTTTCTCTGGGGGTAGAGAGGGGTCTTTAGAAAGAGACATACTACACACTGTATTTTGTGGGACTAGATAGAGCTAATTAGATGTTTTTGAAGGAAAGCACCGAAACAGATTTTTGAGGAATTTAGCCCATCCCTCACAAGCAGCCTGGTGCTGGAGTGGTGTGCACTGTTCCTGGGGATTGACTTAGAGGGACAGTGTTCAGGAGGGACGGCTTTCTAAGCAGTCCAAGCCAGCGAGAGCCTTAGAGTAAATGTCAGGCTAAGAAGTGGTTCATGACCAGGCGGGGATCTGTCCACGAGGGGACATATGCTGTGTCTGGAGACATTTTAGTTGTCACATGGGAGGGGGTTGCTGTTGTCATTAGTGAGGAGTGGCCGGAGATGCAGCTAAGCATTTTACAGTGCACAGGGAAGTCCCCGCAATTATCTGGTCCTATGAGAAACTGGGCTAAAGTTAATAGTGACACCTGGAAGACAGGGGGAGATCAAGGACAGACAGACATTCTTCCATGCCAGGAATAAGTGAGAGTTTGTGGTTAGGGGAAGAAGGAAGTGTTAGAAGGTGTATGTACAGAGCAGGAATACAGAGGTCCTGTGATAGCATGAGGCATGTGGGTTGACCAGTTATGGGAAAGTTGAGCTCACTTTCTTTCATTGTTTTCTTTATAGTTAACATGCTACAGTAATTCCTACCAAGGTAACGCCTACTAAGGCAACCCAGTAAAGTTACTGCAGCAAGGGCCACTTTGCTTCTTTCTGTGTCCCCAGGGCCTAGCATGGAGTAAACTCAGTCCATGACTGTTGTTAACTGACTGGAAATAAAAGGAATGATACATAACTGGGTTCCTGCAAAAAAATTCAATTTTTGCATGTAAATATAAAAATACTTACATGTATACATGCATATATGTTGTTTTGCACACATATTTTGGGACATAAAACCTGAGCTAATCAGCTGTGCATTTATTAACTTTGAGACCAAGAGGAAATCGCTTAAACTTTATAATCTATTGTCCTCAAATATATACAAAAAATAACATTAATATTGATATTACAAGGTTTTTAAACTTTAAAAAATTGAAATATAATCAGATACCATAAGTTTACCTTTTTAAAATGTACAATTCCGTTATGCTTAATACATTGCAAAAGTTGTACAACAATCACCACTACCTAATTAAGGTATCCTCAGTGCCCAGCACAGAATGAACTCAGTAAATGGCTGTTGTTATCTAATCTATCTAATTGAAGTACATTTTCATGACCATAAAAGGAAACCTTATACCCATTAGCAGAGACTAATGGGCTTTATTTCCTCCATCCCCTGGCAATCATTAATCTAATTTCTGTGTCTATAGATTTCCCTATTATGGACATTTCATATAAGTGTAATCATGACCTTTGGCATCTGCCTTTTTTCACTTAGCATAATGTTTTCAAGATTCATTGACTGTATCAGTAATTCATTCTATGAATACTAGGTTGAAATACTAGGTCCTATGATACTAGGTCTGTATGGGAAAAGTCCAGCCTTTGTTAACATAACGAGAATGGTTTGCACGACATCGATGTAAACTGGCAGCCAAAGAGAGCATCCTGGAATGTGCATGTGTGAACAATGACGACTTCATTGTACTAGTCAGTAGGGGTGGTAGAAGCTCTTAAGGGAGCATGTATACACGTGTGGCTGTCTCATTCAAAATCTCATTCAAAATGACTAGCAAGTAAAGCAATGAATCTGCATCAAATATTGCATTAAGCTTGAACATTCCTCTGTGGGAACTATTCGGATGATTTAGAAGGCTTTTGGGGATGATGCAATGAGTGCAGTGCAGATAAAAATGTGGCACAGATGCTTCAAATAAGATAATCAAGAATCTGTTGATAGTGATCCACACTCTGGAAGGTGGCAACAAGCAGAACACCTGAGAATGTTGAACATGTACAGGCTGCAATCAGCAAAGATCAGTGACTGACAGTGGAAGAATCAGAAGCTGATCTGGGGCTTCCAAAAACCACTCTGTCTGAGTTTTTGATGCAGCATCTTGGCATGAAAAGTGTCATGGTAAAATTTGATCTATGGCTTCCGCTACCAGAGCAGAAGGAACATGTGCTGCAGTTGCTAATGACTTGATTCAACTGCTATCAATGAACCAGATTTCTTCAAGAAGGTCATAAATGGAGATGAATGGTGGGTCTATAGCTGTGGTCCAGAAACAAAGGCCCAGTTATCCCAATGGAAGTTGCCTGGTTCTCCACACCAGAAGAAGGTGCGGCAAAGTTGCAGCACCATCAAGACCATGTTAATTGTGCTTTTTGATTGCAAAGGTATTGTCCATCATGAGTAAACCCCTCCCCCAGGCCAAACAATGAAAAAGGAGTACTACCTCAATGTTCTTCATTGGTTGAGAAAGGCACTACAGCAAAAACAGACACAACTATGGGCAACTGGTGATTGAAAGCTTCATCATAACAACGCACCCACTTACACGTCACATCTTGTGGAGTCTTTTGGCTGAACAACAAATCACAGGTGACTCAACCCCCTAACAGCCCAGATTTAGCACCATTTGATTTCTAGATTTTCCCAAACTAAAATCACTTTTGAAAGGGAAGAGATTTCAGACCATCAATGAGATTCAGGAAAATATGATGGGGCAGCTGATGGCACTTGGGAGAACTGCGTGAGGTCCCAAGGTGCCTACTTTGAAGGAGACTGAGTCATTGTCCTATGTACAATGTTTCTTGTATCTGGTATCTTCTTCAATAAATGTCTCTATTTTTTACATCACATGGCTCTATACTTTCTGGAAAGACGTCATATACCACATTTTGTTTATCTCTTCATCATTTGATAGACATTTAGATTATTTTCACTTTGGCTATCATGAATAATGCTGGTATGAGAACTTGTGTTCAAATTTTTGTGTGGACATATGTTCTCTATTCTCTTTGGTAGCTAACTAGGAATAGATTTGTTAGGTGGTATGGTAAGTCCATACTTAAACTTTCAAGCAGTGGCAAACTGTTTTCCAGAGCAGCTGTACCATTGACGTTTGCACCAGCGATGTATGAAGGCTCCAGTGTCTCCACATTCTTGGCAGGGTTTGTCATTGTTGATCTTTTTTATTGCGGCTGTCCTACTGCGGATGAAGTGGCATCTCACTGTGGTTTTGTTTGCAATTCCCCAGTGATTAAGGAAATTGAAGATCTTTTCAAGTGCTTGGTAATTATTTGTATGTCTTTTTTGGAGAAATGTCTATTCAAGTCCTTTGCCAATTTTGTAATTGTGTTTTTGTATTTTTGTTGTTGAGTTATAGGGCTTTAAAAATATATTCTGGATACTCTTCCTTTATCAGATGTAAGCTTTGCAAATAGTATCACCCACTTCGTGTGTTGTCTTCCACTTTCTTTTTTTCTTCTCTTTTTTTTATCTTTATTGAGATATAATTAACAATACCATTGTTAGTTTAAGACATTGATTTTCAACCTTTTTTATCTTTTGGCACACATAAACTAATTACTAAAATTCTGTGGCACACCAAAAAATATGTTGTATTTTTTCCACTCTGACAAAAAATAGGTATAATTTTGATTCATGCACACCAGATGGCTATTGTGTTGACTGTTGTCATTTTTTCATTTGACTATCTAATGGAAAAGAAGTCAGTGCTCTGATGAGTGAGATATTCCATGTTTTAAAAATTCTTACAGTGCACCAGTGTCTCATGGCACACTGGTTGAAAACTCTGGTTTAAGGTCTAAAACATAATGACTTTACATATGTGTATATTGGGAAATGATTACCATAATATGTTTAGTTAATGTATATTACTTTACATAGTTACAATTTTTCCTTGTCATTACAACTTTTAAGATTTACTGTCTTTTTCATGGCACCTCAGAGACAGCGGGCTGCTTCAGGATGAAGCCAAACATCTCTTTCCCAGACACTGGCCACTAGAAATTCATTGAAGTGGACAATGAACTCAAACTTTGTACCTTTTATGAGAAGCGTATGGCCATAGAAGTTGCTGCTGATGCTCTGCGTGAAAAATGAAGATTATGTGGTTCTAATCGGTGGCAGGAAAGACAAAGTTTCCCCCATGAAGCAGGGTGCCCTTGACCCACAGCCGTGTCCGCCCACTGCTAAGTTAAGGGACACTTCTCTTATAGACCAAGGCCTGGAGAGAAAAAGCACACATTTGTTTGGGTTTGCATTGTGGAAGCCAATCTCAGTGCTCTCAACTTGGTCATTGTAAAAAAGATATTCCTGATCTCACTGATACTACTGTGTCTCGTTACCTGGGACCCAAAAGAGCTAGCAGAATCCACCACCTTTTTAATCTGTCTAAAGAAGATGATGCCCACCAATATCAAAGAAGGTAAGAAACCTAGGTCCAAATCGATTCAGCATCTTATTACTCCACGTGTCCTGCAACACAAACATCAGCAAATTGTTCTGAAGGGACAACGTACTAAGAAAAATAAAGAAGAAGCTGCAGAATACGCTGAACTTTTGGCTAAGAGAATGAAGGTGACCAAAAAAAAAACCACCGGGAACAGATTGCCAACAGATGTAGGCTGTCCTCTCTGGGACCTTCTACCTCTAAGTCCGAGTTTAGTCAAAAATGAGATTTTGTAAGAGTAACAAATAAATAAGAACCCACATAAAAAAAAGAGCGGCTTATTGTCCTAGGAACTTTCAAATATACAATGCAATATTGTTAACTATAGTCCACCATGCTGTCTGTACATTACATCCCCATCCCCAGGGCTTATTTATCTTATAACTGGGAGTGTGTAAATTTTGACCAGCCGTCACCCATTCTCTACCCGCTCCTTCTGACAACCACCAATCTGTTCTCTATTTCTATGAGTCTGATTTTTTTTAAGATTCTACATATAAATGTATCACCTAGTATTTGTCTTTCTCTGTATAACTTACTTCACTAGCATAATGCCTTCAAGATTCAACCACAGTGTTGCAGGTGGCAAGATTTCCTTCTTTTTAATGGCTAAATGTTATTCCATCCTTCACTCTCCTGATAATGTCTTTTGAAACACAAAACATTTAATTTTGATAATGTCCAATTTATCTATTTTGTTTAGATTACTTGTGTTTTTATCTATAAAACTGTTGCCTAATCCAAGGTCACAAATATTTGAGCCTTTGTTTTCTTCTAAGAGTTTTAGAGTTTTAACATTTTCATTTAGAACTGTAAACTTTTGGGCTAATTTTTGTCAATGTTGTGAGGTCCAATTTCATCTTTGTGCACATAGTTATCTATTTAACTCACCACTATTCATTGAGAAGACTATTCTTTTCCCATTACATTGTCTGTACAACCGTTGTCAAAAATCAATTGACCATAAATGTGTGGGTTTATTTCTGGAGTCTCAATTCAATTCCATTGATCTATACACCTTTTCTCATGATTGTGCCACAGTCTTGATTATAGTAACTTTGGAAATTAGAAGTGTGATTCTTCCAACTTTGTTTTTCATTTTCAAGATTGGCTATTCTTTATCCATTGCAATTCCATATTAATATTAGGGTCAGCTTGTCAGTTTACACACACCCAAAAAAATGCAGCTAGGATTTTGATCAGGGAGTATTATCATATAATACTGCTGAAATATTAATGAGATATCTTCCCAGTAATTAGTTGTTTAATTTCTTTAAATGATATTTTGTGGTTTTCAGTGCACAAGTTTTGCATATCTTTTGTTAAATTTATTTCTGAGTATTTAATTTTTCCTTATTGTGAATGGAATTTCTTTCTCAATATCATTTTCATTTGTTCTTTGCTAGTGCACTAGTGTAGAGAAATACAGTTGATTTTTCTATAGTGGTCTTGCATCTTTCAATATTACTAAACTCTTTTATTATAATAGTTTTTAAATGATTCCTTAGAACTTTTAATATACAAGATCATGTAATCTGTGAATATAAATAGTTTTACTTCTGCCCTTTATCTCTCTTTCTGTGTAATTTTCTTGTATGGAGCCTCCACTATAATGTTGAATGGAAGTGGCAAAAGTGGACGTCCTCGTCTTGTTCCTAATTTTAAATGGAAAATTTTCAGCCGTTCACCATTAAGTATGATGTTAGCTATGGGTTTCCCATGCATGGCTTTTGTCAGGTTGATAAAAGTTACATTATTTCTACTTTGATGAGTGTTTTCAGGAAAAGATATTGGGTTTTGGCAAATGTGTTTCTGCATTTATTGGTATAATCACATGTTTTTGTCCTTCATTCTATTAATGTAGTACATTATGTTGATTGCTTTTACATGTTGAACCAACCTGTTCAAATTAACAGTGACTTATTTTTGATAGTGCATACATATTTTGTTCCTATGTAAGTCCATTTTTTTCTCTCCTCCTTTGTGCTGTTGTTTTTATAAATATTGAATCTTAATACATTATTTGCCTAGTTTTAACATTACTGCTTTATGTAGTTGTCTTTTAAATAAGAGAATACACTTACGCTGTCCTTTATATTTATCTATGTATTACCTTTACTATTACTCTTTATTTCTTCTTGTTAATTCAAATTATAGTCTACTGTTCTTCCTTTCAGCCTAAGAGGGTCTCTTTAGTGTTTCTTGAAGTCAGGTCTTCTAGAAATGAATTCTCTCAGTTTTTGTTTATCTGAGAAAGTCCAATTTCTCCTTCATTTGTGAAAAAAAAATAGTATTGCTGGATACAGAACTCTTGGTTGACAGTCTTTCTTTCTGTATTTTGAATAATCATTCCAGTGCCTTCTGACCTGCATGGTTTCTGACAATAAACAAGTTGTTAAGAAGTAGCTTCTCTCTTCCTATTTTCAAGACTCTTTCTTTGCCTTTGTTTTTGACAGTTTGATTATGATGTGTTTTTATGTGGTTCTCTGAGTTTATACTGTGTAGAGTTTCTTGAGCTTCCTGAAAATACAGATTAATGCTTTTCATCAAGTTTGAAGAGTTATCTTTTTACCCCTATTACTTTCTCAAGTATTCTTTTTGTCCCTTTCTCTCTCCTCTTCTTCTGAGTCTTCTAGTAGGAGCTTGCTTGTAAACTTGATGATCTCTGAAGATTGCTTCTTTTTCTTCATTCTATTTTTGTTTCTGTTTTTCAGGCTGGATAATCTCAAATCACCTATCTTTAAGTTCAATGGTTCTCTTTTCTCATGGTTCTGTAGAGACTGTTGCTGCAAACTTGATAACTAACTACACCATATTCAGCCCATTTACTGTAGGAGAACTTCCTCTCAGTGGAAAGCCATCTATTAGGATGACAATGTATTTGCTTGTGAAAATGTTGCAGCACAATCTAAGGGTGGAGTGATTGAGTTTCAGGTCCCTAGCTTAACCTCATTCATTTTATAGGTGTAAAGCAGAAAAACAGATTAACTTTCTTTTTAACAGAATTAGTTACATGATGATGCTTTGGGGTGTTGGGATCTGCTTTGTTCAAAGGAAGTAAACAACTTTGTCATAGTGGGATTAGTGGTGAGAGGAATAATTCTAACTTGTATTTGTCCCCTGATTATACTACCAGGGACATCTAGGTCTTTTCACAACAAGAGAATTGTGTAGGATTGTGTCAGGGGACTTAGTTTAAGATGGAATAAAGAGAGATACAATTTTGTTACTCTGACTCATTACAATTCAGCCTGATTTAGTGCAGGAAAGCTCTTAATTCTAGAATAATAAGAGCTGGTGAAAAGAGAAGGCATGATAAAGTAGAAACTCACCATTCTGCAACCCCTTGTGAACTGGCTGATACAGCCAAGGGTCAAGAAGAATACATTTTAGGGCTGGTTGTTCTTCAGGTCAGATGCTGGTCCTCATCCAAAGGGCATTGGTCTCAGGATCTAAATCATGGACATCTATGTATGAAAATCAACTATTTGTCTAGATGTCTGGAGGTAATGGACACTTGAGGTGTAGGTCCAGTCCAATTATAGTATTTTTTTTCAGTTTTGATTTGCCATATGAATGGTATCCAGAGATTAAAATATTTTGCTCAATTATACAAGATTTGGTATTAGAATCGAGCCTCAGTTTAGTATTTATGCCATCTTGTCACACAATATTTATTTACTTCAAGATTTGATGGAACAACATTCTAGTTCATACAAAGAATTTTAATGGGCCTTTGGAAGCTGTTATAATAGAAATCTCAGAACTTGATGCTGTTTGGGGCTAAATTTAATGGAAAGAGAATCTCTTCAGTGTCTTGAACAAAATACACTATTTTGTGATCAAAGGTGATTTTCATTTTCAAATGACTCTATGACTAGCTTTTGACTGGGACACAGACACCTTTTCAGGACAGGAATGTTGTCCTTATCAAGAGTAGGTCATCCCTAGAGGTAAAGCTATCTTTCTCTGAATTTTGCTGCATAACAGTCAGGAACGTTGTCCTCCAAGGGAAGTTGGGGTTGACTTGCCCCTACGATGAGGATTCACAACTTAACACCCTCACCCCAGGTTTCATGACCATCCTGCTGTAGGCTGCTTGAAGTGTATGACTCGCTAGAGATCTGAGAGGACAAGTGCTGGCGCAGCAGAAGAAAGGGCATGACCTGGAGTCCGTTCTGCTGCTTACTATCTGGATGTCCTTTGGGACATGATTTTGTACCTCTGACTTTGCAACGGGGAAAATAACATCTATAATATTGTGAGGATTAAACAAGATAATATATGTAAAAACCTAAAAATGTCTTTGGTATTTTTGTAACCAAATTTCTTTTCCCTCCATCCTTATAAAATATCAATTTGTGGAAGTTTTTCTCTTCTTCTCTTCTCCATTTTTAAAAGCAAAGTAAGGAAACAGTTTAAGTATTTCAAACTTCCTCAGAATGAAAATAGTTTTATTACATTTTTTTGATAATGATGTAATGACTCAGTACTCCACTGATTATGTTGGAGATTTTCTAGTTGACATCAGGGCTGAGTTAGACTAGAGAACAAGGATAGGAAGACGGGAAGAGAACATCAAGCAGCTTAAATCTGTGATGCAATCAGGGATCTCAGTAAGAAATAAGAGAAGGCTCAGGGCACAGGCCCAAGTACAACCTTCCATCACTCCATTAGTAATTACTTACTGAGCACTTCCTATAGGTTAAACACTGGGTGGGCTTGCACTGGAGCTACAGTCACAAACAAGTTATAGTTTGTAGTAGATTAATTGCTAAATTGACCCCATTTTCAACTCCTCCCAATATCTACACCCTTTAAGATAGGACCTTGCAGTTGCCCCCTTCCAGAAACAGAGAATATTTTTCTACCCCTTGAATCTAACTTGGACTTGGGACTTCCTTAGGCCAACAGAATGAAAAAAGGAAAGAATTACGTGTTAGTCCCAAGCCTAGGCCTCAAGAGACCATGCATCATTTCTTGTTCTCCTGTGACCCTGCCTGGGCATTCTGTGCTGGGAGGGGAAATGGGCCCCAGCTCATAGCCAGTGAAACTCCAGAGCAGAGCTGCTGATTACAGATCCCTAAGGGGGTCCAGATGAGGTCAGAATGGTCCAAGGGCTTGTAGAATCATGTGCTACTAAGTTTTGATGTGGTTCTTTACACAGCAAGAGCAAACTGATCTAGAGTTCCTGACCTCAAGAAGTTTGGAATTCTGTAGGTGAAAAAGCCAAACTCTGACTTGAAAACACTACCATAACCTCTAAGAAGGCAATATAGAAGCCGTAGTACATCCCTGGTGTAATGGGTCAGGGGCTGGACCATCAGGTGTGACCAAATCAAGGAAGTGTGAGGAGGATGAGTAAAGATTTATTCTCGTCTTACGGGGCAGAAGGCAGAGAAGTGCCCTAAAAGAAGGAAATGGTAGAGCATGTCACATTATTAAATGTCCTTTAGTGTGTGTTTGGTAATATTCTTGCAACTAAATGGTGCCCATGGACATCATGTCAGAACTGTGGCCCCGGCCTCTGAGCCCAGAGGTTTCATGAAGTGAGCTCTGCTCTCTCTCACATCAGTTCGACCTCGAGATCTGGCAACTTTCTTCCTGAGCTTTCTTTAAGAATTTTAAGCACCGTAGCAAGTTCTTGTCTGAAACAAGATAAACCATTTACATTAATTTATGAGGTAATATATTTTGAGCCTCATGATAGTTTAGTATAAATATCAATCCTACTCCATATATGGCCTGATTTCCTAATAATATGCCGGATACTGTGACTCCTCTCTAATTCATGGAACTGGGTCAGGAAGACTTCCAGGGGGTTGTACGCACAACCTCTTGTAATGTGACAGCCCCGTTGTGCTAAGTGACATTCACATAATAAGAAGTGACTGATGGAGGCTTGAGAGGATTTTTCTTTTATGGGGATTTTCATTTTAATAGAGTTTATTGTTGAAGGATTTGGAGAATATACCAATTTCAAGGATCAAATTTCTCTT
This sequence comes from Micronycteris hirsuta, assembly GCA_004026765.1. Lineage (NCBI taxonomy): Eukaryota > Metazoa > Chordata > Mammalia > Chiroptera > Phyllostomidae > Micronycteris > Micronycteris hirsuta. The sequence goes on from PVJI01000584.1 coordinate 205,094, forward strand.
TCACTTGAATGTGAAATTCTCTATACTATTTCCAAATATTACTATTACTAATACTACTGCTACTATTACTACAATACTATTACACACACACTCACCTGCTCTCTAACACTATCGCATGCCTTGCACTATGCTGTGTAAGTTATCACTTCATTTATCCTTCTAGTAAATGTTTGACTTAGGTGTATTTTTATCACCACTATGCAGATGAGGAAATTGATGTTTAGAACAACTTAGGAAGTTGCTTAGGATTACACACCTAATAAGAGTATGCACCTATATGCAAAGTCAGGTTTCCCGGGTTCATGTCCACTTCCCTTTTCACCTGGCCGCTGTCCTCTCTGTAAAACGGAGGTGAGCTATCTCTCTTACCATCCTCATAAGGCAGAATGAAGAGTTAAATTATATAAATGGTTTAACATATCATTTGAGTATAATATATTAAAATATCATTAAGGGAAGAACAGAGATGAAGAGAGAAAAAAGAAGGAGGTACCAATAATGCAAAGAATAGGAAGCCGCCCAACATTAATTCACGCAGGATATATTCACTGAGCAGGTATCATCAGCTGAGTACTCTTTCAGGCTCTGAGCACGCAGCGAGGACAAAAAGAGACAGGACCCCGGCCTTCATGGAACAAACGCTTAACAAGAGCCAGACTGTAAATAATGAAGTGGGATATTTACCAACTGTAAGAAATTCTTTGAACACAATATGTACAGTAGTGTGGTAGAGACCAGTGGAGGGGACTGAGTTTAATAGAGATGACCACTTAGGCGAGGGGATTTGGGCCCCATAAAATGTTTCCTTCACGGTAAGAATAATGACGATGGCATTTTTTATCATAACTTACAACCATCTTCTTTTGGAAGTCCTCCCTTCTCCTTTTTTTTTTTTTTGGACTTCTTAGTTTCACCCGTATTTGAATCTCCTTCTCTCTCAGTCACCTTAACTGATATGTCTTCCTCCACCCAACCTCTAACTATTGGCAAACTTCAGGAATATGTCCAAATGGACTCTTTAATTTCATCTTCAAAACTGTTTCTCCCCCACACAGTCTTCAGTGTTTCAGAAAATGTCTCAAACCTGCAGTTGTTCTTCACACTTCCTGCTCCCTCACTTCCATAACCAACCCATCAGTGCCCTGCCCATTTCAGCTCCTCAGGTTATCTCCACTTCTCCACCGCTCTGATCTCATTCGATGACAGTGACAGATTTCTCTCCTGGACACCTGCAGTTCCTCCCAAAATGGCTCCCGCTTCCCTTCTTGCCGTCCTCCATTCACTGAGCAGCTCTCTGAAAGTGTAAACCAGATCCTGTTACTCTGTTTAAAGTCATTTAAATGTTTTTTTCCCACTAAAAACAAAATCTGCCTCCTTATGATGGTTTCAAAGATTCTATGTCATCCACCTCCTGTCCATCCCTCTGACTTGATCTTCTGTCACTTTCTCCCTTGCTCACCATACTTCAGCCAGGGACCTAGTTTCCTTTCAAGGAAAGGTTCACCCAAGTCTTTTTTTTTTTTTTTTTTTGCTTTTTCTGTTCATGTGCCTGGGCCCTTCTCTTCTTTAAAGAGAAGCCTGACCTGAATGTTCTAGCTAATGCAGACCACTCCTTCATACTGAATCCCAACCCTATTTTCTTCTTTCACAGAATTACTTACGACTTGTTCAATTACTAGTAAATTGTCTTGCTCTCCTATTAGTACTAAAATCCATGATAGCAGATACCAAAACTGTCTTGCTCACTAGTTTCTTCCACAGGTTCTGGTATATGGGTGTGCCAGGAACTCTGTGTTGAATGAATGAAAGAGTAAAATGCTTACTGTATGCCAGCCACCATCTCAAGAGCTTCTTATTATCTTTTTTGTTCTCAAAACTTTCATTGTGGTGGATACCAATATGACTCTCAATTTGTAGATGAGGGAATAGAGGAGCTTATATGAGCTCCTTAATAACATATGGTTAGTAAATAATAGAAATGGATTCTCAACCCTAGTCTTTTCCATTCCAGAGCTCAGAATCTTAGCTGTTGTATTGCTTTTGCTGCCTGCTAAATTTGAGGCACTAGCTTGCATTGATTACATCTTTCTTTTCTTTGCTTTTCTATTTAGATTTTTGAAATCCTTGAAAGTTTTCCTCCTATACTCTCCAAGTTGACTTCTCCAAGCAGAATACATATATATAATATATAATGTTCTCTCTCTCCCTCTCTCTCTCTCTCTCTCTCTCTTTATATATATATATATATATATATATATATATATATATATATATATATATATATATCATATATGCCTGCATGTGTGGGTGGATGGTAGTAATAAAATATCTTGAAAGTTATTGCAAGTAACCAACTCAGAAGCTTACCCTTTTAATCTAAATTTCTTTCTGAAAACCTCTCTCACTCTCTCAAGGATGTGCGTGACTGGGGAAGATTGACCAAAACCACAGCACTGTGTATATCATTCACTGAAAGGCTAGTAGATTTAAGTCATTGGACCAGGCTATTTACTTACATTATTTATAACCCTCCGTCTAATTTTATTTTATTTTTTTAAGTTTTTTTAAAGATTCTATTTATTTATTTTTAGACAGAGCAGAAGGGGGGAGGAAGAGGGAAACATCAATGTGTGGTTGCCTCTCACGTACCCTCCACTGGGGACCTGGCCCTCAACACAGGCATGTGCCCTGACTGGGAATCAAACTGACAACCCTTTGGTTTGCAGTCGGCGATCTATCTACTGATAGGCACCAGCCAGTTCCTTACTCTGATTTTAATGAAATAGGTATTTTCATTTTCATTTCATAGTTGAGAAATCAGGTTCAGAGCGGGTACACAATGTGTTTCAAGTTGCACAGCCACTTAGTACCGAAGCTAGGTTTTGCTTCCAGTTTTTGTCAGAATCCAAAGTACACACTCTTTGCAATATTGCTATACATTCTCCTTTGCTTCTAGCTGCCAAAGTTTTCTAAAAATTTAGAACTTAATAGTTATCTGTGTAAACGTAATAGTATAAATACACACACACACATATATATCCGTATACATGTACATGCACACATATTCTTTTTCGCTTCATTTTCAAACTGAAATATTTTGAAGGCTATTTTATCCACATGCTTTTATTTTCTATTTCTTTATGTCAAATTGAAAATATCAAAATCAATCAGGCAGATCCGGAATTGGCAACGTTTTCTGTAAAGGGCCAAATAATAAATATTTCATGCTTTGTGGACCATCTGTCTCTGTCACGACTACTCAACTCTGCTGCTGTGGTGCGAGAGCTTCTGCAGATAATATGAAACACGTGTTTCTCTGTATTTCAGTAAAGTTTATCGACACCAAAACTTCGTTTTTTTTTAATAAAGTGTTATATATCGTGAAATAATCTTTCTTTTCAATTATTTAAAAACGTAAAAATTACTCTTAGCTCATCAGCTATACAAAAGCAGAAGCAGTGGGCCCAATTTGGCCTCTGGGTCATAGATATCAACCCTTGAGCTGGATCAATATTCTGTAGGTTCCAGGGTAGTTTTGACATTCTTAATTTTTCTTAAAATTCTAAATGCTCTTGGATGTGTTTTGAAACCCCTAACTCACCAATTAAGCGGATACTGAATTAAAGCACATGATTATATTAATTTGTTCTTCAGCGTAAACGGGTACAAAGCAGTGTGGAAGGATATACATGAGTGATTAACATTCAATTATTGTACCATTGTCAGTGCCACCTACTCCTTAGAACAGTCCGATCAATGAATTCACAACATTTATATAATGCCCTTTCACAGAGTCCTTTTACCTTTTTAATAATACCTTGGAATACAAAATAAATGTCAACAGAAGTAGAACAAAAAGGAAGATGGCTACTAAAATAAAAAATGTCACAGTGGAGACAGGCAGTATTGGTGAAGGAAACTCGCTCTCATATTGTCTTTAGTTTTCCTTGCTGGCAACAATTTGAGTCTTGAGTCTTGAACTTCATTCCTTTTCTCTACATTTTTGTTTTGTTTTGTCTGTCTGTCTGTTTGTTTGTTTGTTTTTTGTATATGTGGAATGGTAGACCTTTAGCTTTAAAGAGATAGGCACTTTAACTTTGTGTGAGAAAGCTTCTAGCTGAGCCTACATTGAGTTCGGCCTGACTGTGTCCAATGACCGGAGCTCTACCTAAGCAGCGCTCAGGCTGCTCTGAAGGAGCTGACTGGCTTGACAGGTGAGTGGAAAGCAACCTGGCTGGGCAGAGTGGCCTGCCGGGGAGAGTGCGAGGGAATGTGGCTACTGCCTCTCAGTCCGGGAACTCCTGAAGTCTACGTCTGAGCCTTAACTACAGAACATTTTCTTCCAGGTTTATGCAAAGTACGGTGCGTTATTCCTATGAGGCATGAGGTTAAGGCAGTATGCTTTACCCCATGGAAAGTCTTTCAACTTCAGAACACCAAGAAATGGTGGGTAGAGCAGGAGTTCCATGGAGGTCATGGGCAGCAGCAGCAGCTGCAGGCACAGCTCTGCCCTCCAGTAGCTCTGAGGGCAGCAGACCTCCCCAGAGAGACAGAAGGATGAAAAGAAATACTTCAGAGTGACCCATATGGGGCCACCCAAGTCCCTCAGAGGAGCCCCCATTAACTATGTAGGGTATTCACTGAGTGTATGCAAATGCCTCGTGTTACTTCCTATAAGTACCTCGGCTGGAATGGGGTCAAAAGATAGATAAGGAAGCAAACACCAGAAGTAACTTTTGGGCTACATGGTAGAAAATTTTCAAATTAAAAAAAAGGTTACTGTTTTTCTAGAGGATTTGCATTTAGACAGACTGGCCATGATTAGTTTTGAGCTTTTTAAAATTTCTTCATTTTTTAACTTACAGAGTTTTTAGAATTAAATGATACTTATGAAGAGCTGAGCATAGTTCCTTGACTTAACAATGTTTCATCGAAGCTAATTCTTATTCTTATTATTACTATTACTACTTACTAGTAGTAATAATGAGACATTCTGGCCCAAGTGCCTCCAGTGATTGTCTTTAATTGTTAAGGTAAGACACAGGCAGAGAAGAGGACTTGAGCAGACCACATTTTCCAAAGGCAGAAGTTGGGAAGGAAAAGGTAGCTAGGGTCGGATGTCCATAAAATGGTCAGGACAAATCTCTGTGAGGCTAGCCAGCCAGCTGGCAGTTGCAAAAGCTGGCAGATCAGTCACTTCCTCTTGGACACCATGCACATACCTGTTGCCTTTGGGCCGATGTCCAGGCACTAATTTCCACAAGTTACTGGCATAGAATTGACATTTTCTTCTCTGTCCAATGATTGTCTTCACTTCCAACTTTATTAAGACACCTAAGTTATTCCCTTCTGCATTTTTATTTTTAATTGGCTTTAAAATTCATTTTTCATGTTGGTATGTTCATCATAGAAAATTTGAAAAATGCACAAAAGCACAAAAATCTTCCAATTCTCAATCCTCAACAATAAAAATAGTTTGGTTATATTTTAAATCTACTTTTCATATGAAACATTATTATTATATATGATAATGTATCTTTCATAACAAAGTGGTATCATGTGTATTTCCCCCACATGCTGCTTACCTTTTTACTGACTTACATTATGATATATAATGAACCATAATACTATTTCCACACCATTTAATATTCTTTTCGAGCATGATCATTTTCATGGCTACATTATATGAACGTACTATAATTTATCAACCGATCCCCTATTTTTTGACATTAGGTATTTCCAAATTTCTCACTATAATGACTAATTCTTGGATGAAGACTTTTATAGATAAATATTTGCACATCCTTGATTATTCCCTTATAATACATTTCTGGAAGTGAAATTTTTGGGAAGAAAGTGTATGTACACATCCAAGGTTTTATTTCAAAAATGTTTTTTAGGAAGATTAAATCAATGTACATTTCCTCAAGCATCACATAAGAGCATTTGCTTTTTCGTACCCTTGTTAATACTAGTAACTATAATTTTTAATTATCAATTTGATAAACAGTAAGTGGTATTTTAGTGTTTATGCTATTTTTATTTTTACTTTGGGTTACCAATGAGACAGAGATTTTTTTCATATGATTATTAGTAATTTTTATTTATTCCTTTCAATATTAATAATTAGAGTCCTCCAATCATTCTTATGTTCTGTGTTCATTTTATTATAACCTGTATGAGCTTTTAAATTTAGTAGCTACTGTTTATCATATATCTTACATTAAAAGACATTTATTTCTTACATTCTTATTGCATTTTAATTTTCCATATGGTCATTCGCCATATAGAAATTTAAAAATATATTTAAAAATATTATGCTTCATTTCTGACATCTTTCCCATAAAAGGCTTTTGTTAACTTGATAAAAATAAACATAACATATTTTATCTGTGATTTTATTAGCTACATTTGTTCTGCTCCGTTGTTCTTAACCAATAGTTCTTTTATGACAATGGATTGCTCTTTATTTTTATATGATTAGGTTGTGTTCGAGTCTGTTCCACCCACTGAAGACACTGAGTCTTTCTTTTGTGTAGTGCACCGTCTCTTAATGCTGTGAGGGCAGGCTAGTGCCGCCCTATTTTCCATATTCTTGAATTATCACGATTTTTCTTCATTTATCAAATTGACCAGCTTCTTTAAATTCCCCTGAAGTTGCAATCTGGGAAGTGATCCCCTATCCTTTCTCCTGCATTTCCCCCTGCTTAGCAGAGGCTCCTGTGGAGTGGTTTTATTGATGCCTCTAGATCTGTCTTGGGGAGTCTGAGTTGGTGGGGATTCTGGTTCTCTTTGGAGCATCTGCTTCTTGCAGCAGCCCCAATCCATCACCTTGATAGGCATGCATGTGTAGGCCTCAAAGTATCCAATATTATCATCTCTCTTTTAAGAGTTACATTTGTGAGGTTTTAATCACAGAAAGATAATTTTAAAGGATGTTTATGTCCAGGTGCCTATGGTAGGTAGAATTCTAAAAATGTACCCCCAAGATTTTCCACCCTAATCCCTGTGCTGGTGAATAAGATATCACGGTCATGAATATTTTGTGACACATCAACAGAGACTTTAGTTATATAATTTAGACTTCTAATTACTGACCTTAAAATAGGGAAATTATCCTAGATTATCTGATTGGGCCTCATCTCATCACGTAAGCCCTTTAAAAGCAGCTGAGTATTTTTCTGCCCAAAGCAGGAGAAGTCAGAGATGTGAGGAATGAAGGAGATTGTAAGCAATGAAGACGGAGGAGACCATGTGCTCAAGAATGCAAGTGGCCCCTAGGAACTGAAAGCAACCCTAACTGACAGCCTCCAAAGGAATGGAGACCTCAATCTTACAACCGTAAGGAACTGAATTCGGCCAATAATCTAAATAAGCCTGGAAGTAGGTTTGGCCCAAAGCCACTAGTTAAGGGCCCAGCTTGTCTGACACCTTGATTTTGGCCTTGTGAAACCTGATGCAGAGAATAGTGCCGTACTTCTTCCGTACAGAAATGGGTATTGTTTTAAGTCACTAAAGTTGTTTTGTTTTGGCACTGGTAGAAACCGCAGATAGCACCAAATTAGGGCTCTTGTTTTCGCAAGTGCACAGAGGACCTGTCACGGGGGGAGACTGGGACTCAAAGCTCACGTCTGCACCGGAGGAGAATACCCAGAGGCAGAGAGGCAGGTATGCCAGGAGAACCCTGGCCAATGTGGCCAATGGCATCTTGTCTTTAGATTTTTATTCCTTTAGTAGTTAGCCCTGTAACCTAAAAGGGGATAGCCCGTCTTCTGGAAACCCAGGCCCTTTGCCACTTGGCTGCAGCGCTGACTGTTGGAGGCCGAGCGCGTTTGTACTACACACCACCAGGAGCTTCTCTGTCAATACTGAGAGAGGGCTTCATCTGCAATTCATAGCAGAGAAAGTTTATGCGAGTAAATCATACTTTGGGGGCCACTCTAATCTGTTACAGCAGTGGGTAAAATTGAACTTTGGCTCCAGGTTCAATTTTTTAACAAATAAAGAATGTCAAAAACCGTCCTTTAGGTAGCTATGTGTGGTTGGTCCTCACAAACTTTATCTGCGAGTTTTCTCCAAAAAGGTCTAGCTTGGGGGTTAGCCTTTGATTGCTGGGTGTCAGAGAAGGTCTGGGAAACCAAATTACCTTAATGAGGATAATTACTGTTTGTCAGGCTCCCTTAACGAGGCAGGGGTTAGTTGCTTAAACTGATCACGGAGTGACGTTTCCCAGAGGGCATTATTGTATAGATGCTGACATTGAAGATTTTTAGCGTCTGTGGCACTCAGTCAGCTTTCAGTCTGGTGATGAAAGATGTAGTTAGTGAACCATCGAGATGTTTCTCGTGACGAAAATACCACAGCAAACACAGAATCTTTGCACTAAAACAGAAATAACCTTACAATTGGGGAAACTGACGCTCAGAGAGGTTAACTGATATGGAATAAGTCACACAGCTACTTACTGAGGTAGCAGGGTCTGACAGCCATTGTCCAACAGATAATGAGTCACTGAGGGTTTTCCCATGCTCTCCACTGAACGTGTGTTCCATTAAAGGCGATGCGAACAAATGAGCAGTAGGTCAGAGGTGATGTGGAAGGGAGTGTTATTTAGAGGCTGGTGTCACTTTCCACACGATTACTTCAGCTCTGTCACTTGCGGTGCCATAAAACCATTTGCTGATTTATTCTGGGCTCCTGCCCTGTCTCATAAAGGCATCTTTGTAATTCTCACCAAAGATCATCCTCCGGGATGACAAATAACATCGATCATTAAAAATGACATCCATAATTTTGCAGCCAAGGAAGACAATCTTTTAAAGCTGTCAGTGAAACAAAAGGGATTGTGGAGATGCTGATGCAATCTCTTTAAAACCTTTGTAAATTCTAAACCTTGAAGATGAACTGTCCGTTTTGGAATTGTCGTATTAATTGTGTGCTAAGGCATGCCCCCCACACTCCCTGCTGTCAGGGGAGGTGAGCTTTGAGGCATCCAGAGTTCCCTGTAGCTCAATCATTAACTTGCTGACTGGTCTAGGAGTCAAAGGAGTTAATGGGCATCATCCAGAGCTGGAGAAATGGAGGGCCAGCAGGGAAACAGGAAGGAAACTAACTGCCTATTGTAGGAAGAAGAAGTGGGAAGCAAAACCACACGCAGGCGAGGGAGATGGAGATGCTTAACAGCACCAGCTCTGCTTTGGGGGCTGGCGGTCACTCACACAATGAAACACACTGCATCTCAGACCCTCAATTTTACAGAAGCTGAGTCACCTAAACGAATAATATTTTTTCCTCCTCCTTCTCATTAAAATTTCCAGGACAGTAAAATTGCTGAATTGTCAGCCATGTCAATCTCCAGAGCTCTGCAAAAATATAAAGGGAGAGAAAAGAAATTAGATGTCCGTTTACAAAAAAAAAAAGGTTAGAGAGAGGGAAGAAGAAAAGAGTTATCCTGGTCCTCATGTCCTTTTCTCACCAGCAGCAGGGAGCTGATTAGTCTAAACAAGCAGAAGCTTAGAGCACCAAGACTAATGAACAGAGTTGCTCTCTGCGAATGGAAAGCAGGAATCCTGGGAACAGACGCAACTGCAGAAGGGCTGGGGCTGAGGGGTTAGGGTCACCTGTCTGTTGATGGTGCATCCGAGGGAAACATTTCCACGGAAGTCCACATAGCCCAGGGAACACTCTAGACTGCTGCAGCCGCACTGTGGTTTATGGGCTCCAATGCATTTCACCCACACCAGTTTTACTTCCTCACGTCAGTTTCAAATATGCTACCTGATTTACTGCACTGGTTATTTTTTGGAAGAAATTAACTACAGCAATTATTGTACAAGAGTGAGCAGCTGATGACCTACATTGTTAGCTGCACTTGGTTCCTTGAAAGCTTTCCCCGTTTTGTTACCTGACTTGATACTTCGTTTATCAATTCTTGGCAGCAATGAATTGTGGGCTTGCTACTGACCCCCTGCAGTTCCTGGGATTCCCAGGCGGGGGAGCAGGAAGTGTGCATTCAGCATGTCAGACTCTGGGGTGGGAGGCAGTGCAAGGGGTGGCATAATTTTCCTGTGCCATTGCTTGTGGACTTGGCTTTTAGTGTAACTACCTCCTGCTTCCAAGATATCTCTTCCATGATTACCAAGCATGATTCTATTTTCAGTGCAATGGCTGAGAGTGTATAATTGGAAATCACAGAGGCAGATTATTTCCTCTTCCTTGAAGGGGCTTTTTACTATCATCGTATAATCTGTTGTTCCCACTCATTCATACCAGGTACTCCTCATGCTGAGTAAGATCATGTACTGCTTGTAAGATTCTTTCTGCCTATAGGTTATATTGCTTAAAAACTGGAAAAGTGGTGAAACATGGTTAGAAAGAGGGCCTTAACATTCCCCACAGCTTGACTAAACTTAACGGGTTTCTTCCTATTGGCTGCTAACCACTCTTTCCTTAGAGTATTTACTTTAAAAGAATTCGCAATTGTAAATTATTAGTCTTCTGTTTCTATAACCCAGGAATGTCTTGCTCAAGGACCCGGGAGCCATCCCTTGAAACAGAATCAAGAAAGACAGTACCCCTGTTTCCCAGTCTGTGTGGGAGGGCAGGACCCTCACTTTGATAAGTGACAATTAAAAACACTGATGGCCAAACACATTGACCGCCCTCTCCCCGGCATCCTTCAGTGCTTTCCTCTAGGACTTCCCCCAGTGCTGACACACTCTCTTGACTTTTGTTTTAACGGAGTTGAGTTGTCTCTCTCCTCTATTGAATTAGTTCTGACCCATACTGTAATATCTTGAATAGAGTCTTCCTTGCATGTTTAACTTAGCGTTTAACTGAGTTCTGCACTTACACATCTCTCTTTTACTGAAATGGCTTGAGTAAAATCTGTCTGACCGTTTTTAACAAGCATCGAATGCAATTTCTCTTTGTGCATCTGAATCCATATTTTCTTTTTGTGCAATATAAATAGGCTTATCTTAGATATTATTTGTTAAATTATGAAGGCAGGCCTTGGATAAGCCACTCAAATGCCATGAGTTAGGAATATTTATTTCCAGTTATGTATTTTATATATATATATATATATATATATATATATATAATATGTGTGTATATTTGCTCAAAAATATCTACTGAGTTCCTATCATACGTAAGTACTGATGATGCAATGGTGAACAAAATAGAGACGATTCCTTTTCTCATTTAATTGTATGAAAATAAAAGAAATATTGATTGAAGAATCACACAACTAAATATAAACTTGCACATGAGAAAAGTACTATAAAGGGGAAGTATATGGTTCAGTAAGAGCATGTGTTCCAGTGAAGATGTTCTCCTCAGGAAGGTCAAGGGCCCCTTGAGGTAATTATGAGTTGAAAGAAAAGTGAGAGTACTGGAGCGTGTGCAGGCAGAGGGACTAGCATGTTCTCTTTGAGAATTTTGAGAAGGAAATTTGAAAACGGAAGTCAGTGAGGCTAGTGTTCAGACTCTGTATCCTTGTTGCTGGTGGTTGATATTATCTGCTCTGGTCAGTGGCCAAATGCCCACCCTCCCCAATAGCTTTCTTCTGACTGATGTGCGTGGTACCTTCGGTCTCCCAGCTCTGTTTCACTCTGTTTGGTCAGTTCTTGACCCAGTGCCTTGGAGTTAGCTGTTGTTCTCCACTTACCCCTGATGATGTAACATTTTTCACCCCTGATGACTTGATATTTTAGATGATGTGCTGGTTACTCCCCATTTGACCTTTCATCTGCCACACTTCAGTTCTATTATCTATCCTTTAGGCCCCAGGAGGCTAACTTCCCAAGTCTTAATCACCTAGGTTCCCTTGTTGACTGTCCAGTTCAGTCAAAAGGAGGTACATTTTGGAAATTAGACAGGCAAGAGGAGAGAGAGGCTGGAGTTGGTTGCTTGCTTTGGGCCAAATTCCTCGAAGTGGCTGTATTGCTTTATTAATATACAGTTCTTACCCTATCAGAGAAGGTCCAGTTCTAATGAACTTCCATAGCACTGCTTCTGTCTTTGCTCCTTCAAGCCTGGGCAAGGACAGACTTCTAGCTATTGGTTACTCCCTGGGTACTTCAACATCCTTTGTTTTTCAGTAGTGCCTATATGTCAATGAATATGCCTTTCATTAAAGTTTCTTGTGCCATGTGACTTGGGTTTTGTTTCCTTCTGGGATCCTGACTGATACAAATGACCTCACTAAAGCTATCTGTTTATGATGGTAACCCTTCTCTCTCTTAGTTCATCTCTAAGTTGAGAATTAGTCCTGATCATTCATATACATGTCCTTGGCTCTTGAGCACCCCAACCGAGGATTCATCTCCAAGTCTTAACCTACCCCAGAGGGGGAGATCGAGCAGCTCCACGATGTTCTCTAACATAGCATGGCAGCTCCAAAGACTTTGCTGTGGAAGAGAATGCTCCTACCATCTTCATGCTCCTCTGAAAATGTCTGGATCCATTTGCTCCAAAGCCCAGTAATATCCAGCTGTCCTAAGAATGAGTTTTAGGGTTCTCTTGAAATAAGTTTGTTGACCTGCTTATTTGTGGTTGCTCAGTGTTGGTGTATCACAAGGTTGGATGTTTTTGCTTCATCCTCCCCTCAGCAATCAGCCTAACAAATGAAGGCTGGTTGGATATTCTATGGGATGAAAAATGACCAAAACACAGCTCTAGTTTCCATGATTTTGGGATACCTTTTTCTCCCCAAATCCCAAGACTCACATTGGATTGATAGTTGCATAATCCAGTTAGATTCCATAATTAAGTATTGCTTTCCAGGGCAATGCCTCAGTTTTTAGTTCACTTTTTATCTTTCCATTTTCCCCTTCACCGAGGGAGCAAACAAAAAGCTTACCTGTCTCAAGTCCCATTCCTAAAGTGTCTTGTGTTCAGCTAGTTATCAGACAGGAAAGGCCGTGCCAGATGAGTCCAGATGGAACGTTGAGGACTATTGTTGTGCCCACTTGCATGCAGCAGATGGAGAGCCCTTGTACGCAGCAGACGGGGAAAAAGCCCTGGTTCTAATGTGTAAAATCATTGGCATTGAGACAGGCTAATAGAAGTAATAACTGAAAGGAAGGAATAAGAGTCTATACAACAGGGCCTTCTTGGTGAAGCAGGTAAAATGTATACTCTACATGTTTGTAAAAATACTTTCTGTGAAAGTCAGGGGGTGATCACCATGTTTTAGCCCTGCCTAGGATTCTTTGCTTCCAGAGAGCTTCACTTCATAATCTCAACTACAAAAATAACAATGTAAGAAAGTAGTAGAAATATTACATAGAAGAAAGAGCTCTAATTTCTCTCAGTTATAATGCTGATAATATAACTTGGAACTTCTTATTTGATAAAATAAAAATATATGTAATAAGTCAATTAGCTATATTTTTACCCATGAACCCATAACTCTTTCCAAGAATATTTCCAAGAACTAGAACATTGCCAGCACTTCGTAACTTTTCATGTGTTCCCGTCTCATCCCACCTCTACCTGTCCACCAGAGGTAGCCACTGTCCTCTTCCTTGGATCTAGTATTCTCAAGCTCCTTCTTCCTCCCCAATAGTCCTTTCTATGACCTGTATCCTTTTGTGCTTCTTCTTTGCCTGATGAAAATAGAGGTGACACAGATGCAGAATAATGAAAATAGAGGTGATTATTTTTCTTAGAACACCCTTTGTCTGTTAATCTAATTAATCACTTTTAATCTAACAGTTTAAAAGAAATACCTTCTTTCGGTGGTTGACAAGGTTTTTGTCACCCACTGTCATTTTACTTCCTTGGGAGTAGTCTTGCTGCTTCTGTGATATATCGTGTGTGACTCGGCTCACACAACACAATTAGTGGCTAATGTTTGCCTATAATGTGGATCAAAGGTCAAAGAAATACTAACATTAAAATATATACTGAATCATATATGTTGTAACTTTTACCTAAGATATTTTAAGAAACTTAAAGCACATCAAGCTTATAAGTCAAAATGATTGTAGAATAGAGGCATAATTAGTCTAATTACTTTACAATAGGACTTGTCTGGATCCAAGGATAAAAAGAGAGCTAAAGAAAATATCTGACAATTATTAATCCAAGTAACTTTTGGAAATTCAGTATATCTACCACTCCACCGTGTTCTATCTCTGTAATTTCAAGAAATAAAATAAACACAAACAAAAATCTGGAAAGAAACACACCACTAAACTTGAACCACAAGAGAATTAATGACAGAACAATGGAATTCTGTAGTGACTTATTGTCAATTTGCTCTTCACCCATCAACGCCTTGGAAGAAAATTAAGAATAAAAAATTTAGAAAAAAAATGTTTATCTTCAGATAACTCTGTGTATCTCTGGTAGTTTTCTAAGGAGGCAGACAGATGGAATAATTTTTTTAACCTGTATTTTTCATAGCTTGCCATCTATAGGGTCATCAGCGCACGTGTAGGTTTACTGTGTCCCTCTCGTGATATATGCAGAGAGACACAGTGTACTCGTTCCGGGTTCTGAAACGATTCTGTGAACAGGCACAGCTTCCCCCTCTTGTCTCCCACACGCTCACCTTCAACCATGTACACACTCGCCACTCTACTTTCCCGCTGTGAAAATGAGGACCGTGCCTGCCTGACTCCTGAGCATTTCATTAGGGTTAAGTAAATAATTGAGTGATTGCAGAAGAAGGGCTATGAAAGTATAAAAGTGTGAAATTAGATTGTAAGGCAATAATTGGCCATGAAGGCAAGAGGAAGATTTAAGTGCTGAATGAAATACTACAACACAAAATGAAGCCTTTTAGTTCATAAAATGCTCCTGAGCTTCCAGGAGAACCCAAGAGTCTATGGGACATGACCCAAGACTCCTTTTTCCAGTGAAACAATCTATATTTCAAGAAGCAGCACTACTATTTATAAAGAGAAATTTCCCTATTCTTCAGATCAAATTTCAGGTATAAAGATGAAGTTCTTTTTATGGGTGCAGACCTGCCAGGAAAAACCAACAACCTGAGCTACAACTACCTCAGCTATGGCAGGCAGAAAAAATATATATAATGTGATCAACAGTGTCTTTTGCTTAGAGGATGTCACAGCTAAGAGGTCAGCGCTGAGAGACCTTCCAGCCAGTGTGCAGCTTACTCACGTATTTGCAGTATGGGAAGGCCACGCCCTGGACTGTAACTCTCAGAAGATAATGCTACCCTTACCACATAACCCTATCAAAGGTTAGCATGGCACCCCTACGCTGGCTCTGGAAATAGGCAGCATAATTGCCCAAGCTGCATTGACCGATACTCCGTAACTTTGAGACACTCCCTAGACTGTGGCCCGGTAGGTGGGTATGGCACTAAGTATGGCACCGGCACCCTGCTGTAACTGGCACGTCTCTTTGCTGTTCTCTAAAGGGAAAAAGTGAAAGGTGATTCATTTTATCCTTGTCTAACATGTGCGCTCCCTGGCATGAAAGGGGAAGAATACAAATTTCAGTTACTTTCGGGGGGAGAGGGGAGGAGGATGTTGAGGTTTTTCTGAACTCAGTTAAATCCATTTAGCAAGCTGCTTTTGTTTTGTCAGTTTTGAAAATGGTGATAAAATTTTGCTGCATATTTTATGCTTGATTTTAATCAATATAATTTTATATATTCTTTTGCTCTTATGCATCAGAAAATAAGACAGGAAATCATTGAAGATTTTTCCATGGCTTCTTTGTGTTGAAAAATCTATTCTTTGTCTCTGTGGGAAGAAGAGTGGAACTCTCAGGAAGAATGTAATAATTCTTGAATTACTTTCCACCTTAAGTAAGCAACCAAGATAGTGTGTTTTTCATAAATAATTTTTTGAGAAACAAAATGCCCTTGACTTTGACAAAGTGATGTTGCAGCAAATAATGTGAATAACAATAGAATATTTCTTGTTAGCCAGCCATGCTGCCGCCTGTTGGGATCATCACATTTGTGGCACAATGGTCTAACTCTACACTTTGAGATTAGTTCAAGGTTTGGTTTATAGTTTTAAACTCAACAGAACCATCTTTTCTTGGAAACTCTTTGAACTGAAAAAAAAAAAAAAACCCCTTCATAATGATGAGAATGATACCAGTTCTCAGCTCCCTTCTGGGATTTTCACACAGCCTGCTGAGAACAATACCCCATGAGGATTCCTACCAGTAATTATCTGTAGAATTATTTTATGAAGTGATTCCTGTATCATAAGGGTACCCAAAATTTACAACAGGATAGTTGCTAATTGTTCCTTTCTTCTGTAAGATGCCATGAGAACTTTACTCCCCATCATATTTATCTATTTAAAAAATGACAAAATCATAAGGCAGGTCTCAAAAGTCCAAGCTCAATAGGATCTGAAATCAGAGCACTTGCTATTGATTCCTAACCATGTGACCCATTAGTTGTGTGACTCTGGGCAAGTCACCTCAGATCCACCCGTCCATGACTCCTTTTAGGTATTTTTATAGGACTATAACCCAGGCCTGGGCCCAAGCTGGATGCCACTGTTTCTGAGGGTCACAAATCTTCACAATGACTCTCAAACCAAGTCACTAGGTCTTCAAAAGTCACAGTTCCCATTCATGAAGAGACTGAGCAGAACCCTCTGGTTGTTTTCACTCAGAGAAATTACTAATAAGTTCTATCCAGAGAGCTTGGTCCTTTTCCCGAAAGTGCAGCATCCACAACTAATCCAGCCATTTTACTGGCCTAAAGCAAACCTTAAGGTCACAGCTGTGAGGGAAGCACGTCATGGCGGCCCCCTCTCATATCCTCTAGTCGAGCGGTTGCTTTTACTTCTTATGTATCACATACCATAGTGCATTTTTTCTTATGAATATAGATTCTTGCTGTCTTCTCACAAGAGCTGTGTGATATGAATAATAATAATAATAATAACTAAAATTTATTGGACATTTATAAATGTTAAGGGTCTCTGTAACTAACATAAATAATTTTAATTAATTCTTTCAACAACATTATGAGGCAGTCACTGTCAGTTCAGCTATAAAAGCAAAGAAACTGAAAATCAGAGAAATAAAGGCTCCACACAGGTCTTTTTACCAGTAGGCAATTCTGTTTCATGAAAGTCTTCCAGCTTCCAAATCTAGGAACCTAAGATTCTTTCCTGCAGGCTAATCTCACCTAAAGGCCAAGATTCAGCAATATTCAGATGCCCTCATTCCCAGTAGTTGCAGTGGGTTTCATTGTTCCAATTTTGTAGAGGAGAAATGGAAATGTATAAAAAGATAAGTTTAATGCTTACACATTTTCCTCTCAGCCCGCGAAAGGATTGGGATTCCATTTTTAGGAAGGATAGAGTAAAAACTTGGATTCGACTTTAAATTTGGAAATCCAAATAGGGTTACAACTACTTTTCCTAGAAATGAAAGAAACCTGGCAACCACAAAATTAAATGTGTCAAATCCTGGAAATAGCACCTTACTTATGAGTGTGTCTATCCGTGAAGCCTCATAAATGAAATGGAAGCATTCCAGCCCCCTACACACACACACACACACACACACACACACACACACACACACACACACACACACACACACACACCCTAAATTTTTCTCTGCTAGATGAAATGAGTATGTGCGCATCACAACTACTATACTGGCTGGCTTGGGGTTAGGCTGGGGTTAGGTTTGAAACTGTCATGGGGGAACTCAATTTCACCTTAAACTTTCTGACTGTGTTTATTCACCCTCACCAGTGAGATGTTAAAAATCCTGGGAAGAACTTTCATTAAGACTGTACAAAATAGCTGTGGGGAGGAGATAAGTGAGCAATTGCTTTTTTTTTTCTTTCTCCTCTACTAAGGCCTGTGTTCCTCTCAATTTTCTAAATGATGACTGTGTTATGGAGTGGGGAATGTCCATGAAACCTTAGCAATCAATCCCATTCTCTCTCCCTAAAATGGCGCAATCACCTCAGTGTAATCTGAGTTCAGCTTCCAATCAGACTTGTGTCCTTGACTACATCACTGAGCCTCTTCCAGTACCTCAGTGTCTCTTATATCATGCAAATGCAAAGTGCACTAGACTTGACATCATGGGATCTGAGTTCTTGTCACAGCTTTACCCCTTCCTGTCTCCCTGACACTGGACACATCACTTTATTCTTTGAGTCCCACCTTTCCTATCAGTACAGTAAGGAATAAGGATCACCACTATACAGAGTTTTTATTGTTTTTATGAGGCTTAAATGAGGAACTGTCCAAAAGGTATCCAGCCATGTACTATGAAAAATAGAGACATTTATTGAAGAAGATACAAGATACAAGAAACACTGTACATAGGACAATGATGCTTCCATCCCCTTCAAAATAGGCACCTTGGCACCTCACACAGTTCTCCCAGTCGCCATCAGCTGCCCCTCACATTTTTCTGAATCTCATCGATGGTCTGAAATCTCTTCTCTTTCAAAAGGATTTTAGATTTGGGAAAAGCCAGAAGTTGCAGGGCACCAAATCTGGGCTGTAGGGAGACTGAGTCACCTGGGTGATTTGATGTTTCACCAAAAATCTGTGCATAAGACATGATGCATGAGCGGGTGCATTGTCATGATGAAGCTGCCAATCACCAGTTGCCCATAGCTACAGCCTTCTGAATCATCCAAATAGTTTCTGTGGGGAATGTTCAAGCTTAGTGCAAAATTTGGTGCAGATTTTTTGCTCTACTCGCTCAGTCATTTTGAATGTGCCAGCCACAGAGTATACCTTCTCAGTCAATGGTGTCTACCACCCCCACTGACTAATACAGTGAAGTCGTCATTGTTCAAGCATGTGCATTCTAGTCCACTCTCCTTGGCTGCCAGGTTACATCAATGTTGCACAAACCATTCTCATATTAACAATGGCTCAACTTTTTCTGGACAGACGTCAGAGAGATAGAGAGAGAGACAGAGTTAGAGGTAGAGATAGACAGAAACAGAGACAGAGACAGGCAGAGAGAGAGAGAGATTTACAAGAGGGGACCCCAAAACCCAGAATTATCTTCTGGAGGATGGGCCCCTTGTAGCACAGGCTTTCCCCACTAGGTGAGTGTTCTAAGAATCCAACCGTATCAGTTACCAGCTGGCATTGTTTTGAGAGGTTGCATCCGGCTTAGTGAATGTTTTCTGAAAACTCTTCAATGTCGATTGCCCATTTTATGGTGGGTGATTTACGAGCTCTCCTGCCCATGCTACACTGAGTATTCAGCAGTTTTGACCAAAAACAGTATGACCCCTGTGCCTGACCCTATTCATCCAATCTCTCCCTGAGCAACGTTTTTTTTTTTTTTGTTTCCCTGGAAGAAAAAAGTCCTCAAAGGGAAATGTTTTGCTGATAAGGAGAAAGTGAAACAAAAAATGGCAGAAGCACTAAAAATCATCAGAATTGACAAGTTCTAAAACTGTTGAACAGTGGGAAAAAATCCAATAGGTGCATTGTATCAAATGGAGAAGGTAACTGAAGTTTAAATATGTAAGAATAAATACACATTTTTTTACAAATAAATTCTGGGGTTTGGGTGGGTTCCTCCTCATATATATGTGTATATATGTGTATATGTTTATATACGGGTATATATACACATTTATACACATGCACATATATAATTTTTATGAACCGTGAAGTTCCATGTAGACATGAAAGATTGAGGTCACATCTATTGTTGCAGACTTGGAGAGACCTAGTCTGAGAAGGCACAGTGAGCTCTCCCACTTCTTCGTTACAGCATTGTATTGAAGCAGGTGAAGATGGATGGAGTGCCAAATTCCCTGGCTTCCCACTAAGTCAACATCCACTCGATTTTATTCCTTCGTCAGCTGTTTGTCTTCATGTGAGATTCCTGTAAGATGGGGACGTTAATATGCCATAGATGGTTGTAAAAATGCCCCATCAGACCTCATAAAGGAACCCAGGCCACGATGCCGTGTAATCTCAGTTCCCAAATCTTAGGACCTCTTGGTTTATCTTGCACCCATAAATGCATTTTTGTAAACAGAAATGAGAATTTTTTCTTGAAAGTAACAATGTATTGTTATACTGAAAATAAACTAGAAGTAAAATTAAATAGAAACATAAATAGAATGATGTTTTCTTCCTTCATGACTTGTAGGTAAGCAGCACTGACTTTAAATAGCACTTACCATGATGAAACCTCCCCAGCTCCTTCTCATCTCCCTTTCCTCCCTGCCTTTCCTGTTTCCCTCCCTCCCTCCCTCTCTCATATATCTCTGTGCTACTTCTTAGGAAAGGCTATTGAGTACGGGGGGGGGGAAACGCAATAGCTTTGCTCAGGCGAACTGATTCTACATTTTGATCCTGGCTAGAATCTCCCACTTGGCAGGCCTTTTTGGTTAAGGAATAAAGCAAAAACAAAGCTGCCTCAAGCTCTCTGCAGCAGGGATCCAAGTTTCAGGAAAAAAAACTACATTTCCCCTCCCCTATTTTAATGCCGCATGCCAGGCTACCCCTCCATCCACTCAGCTGCCCAGGCTCAGTGTCTTGTACTTGACGATGAACTGGCCTTTGTACATTTCTACTGACTTTGGTACGTTTGCAAAAAAAGTTTTTGCCTTTGAGTTTGAAAAAGCTTCTGTGCTACTTAGGTCGCCAGTCTTCCTGGCACCTTTTGTCCATTTTCCATGAAAAGAACAGAGAAATAAATCCCCTATAGTATTTGAAGGGGTCCTGATCTTATAGGCCATATCTGAAAACTGGGATTAAAAATAATTGCTAAGGTCTCTCTTGAGTCTCAAAGGAACCCATTAGATGGTTTCTAACTAGATCTCCCAACAACCCTCCTAATTGTCCAGGAAATGCCAATATTCCCTAAGTCTGGTCTCAGCAAACTACGAGGTCACCAACTTTGTGCTCTCTAGAGTACTAATCTTTTGTTCTTCCTCAGAACATTCCTCTCTCTCTTCCCTTATCAACAGGGGTTATAACACATCACTTACACATAATAAAACTCAGAAAATATTGTATATTTCAGAAAACAGCATTCTGACTTGGCGACTTAGGAACATTGTAGATAGAAGAGGTAGAAGGTTTTCATTGTAAGCCGCATTTCTAATATGAAATTAAAACATAATCAGGTTTGTCTGTGAAAGTTATTTCAGTAGAAAATAGATAGGAGAAGGTTTTGGAAGAGAAGAGACACTCAGGTGGGGCCTCAGGGAAAAGCAAATAGAGGTAAAGTCTATGTCAGTGTTCCTTATTGGGACTGATTTTGATGCTTAAGGATGGGAGATCTGTGGTCAGGGGCTATGGTCTCATTTTCCCCATTAGTCTAATTGAGAGTTCTTCAGAGTATATTCCTTAAGGCACTGATTCTGTCATAATGCATGGGAAACATTTTGGTCAAATGTTCTTCATAAGCACTCGAAACTGGACCCCTTTCTCATAGATTCATAATACATTTTGGCATATGAGATGTCTTGCACTAGAGAAATCAGTTTAACTTAATATTTCTTCAAATGCTGTTCACAGAAAGCCATCTTTACATGATAAAAATATAACACCCATATATCCAGTGTTAGGAAATGTTGGTTTAAGATATGAAACTTGTCTACTGGTTTTTCTATGGCTTTTCTCTTAAGAGACAGATATATTTTGGGCTTTGACGCTCAGTATTTAGGATAAAATGTTCACTGGACGTTCTTCTTAACTAAGAAGAAAACTGATCATGACTTCCCACATCATTTTAAAATAAACTTCTCTGTTTAACATGAGTTGCTTTTAGCTGTGCTTACAGCTCCCAAAGGAGCCATTTACTCAGAAGAAAAGCATAGACAGCCACTGGTCTGATTAACTTCCCATCATGTACCCATGACTCCTGAGGAGACCGGAGTGATCGCACTGTCTACTTGATTAGAGTGCAAGGATCCCCCCAATCAGGCTGATGGCATTTTCCTGCAGAAAATGGCAGGAAATAGCATGTGATAGATGTATAATTCCAAAAAAAGTGAGGCATTTAAAAAATATCTGTGTATTTCATTCCAGGGTGGGTTCCAAATCCTACCCTCACATATTAGTTAGGACTTTGTAAAGGCACTTAAGCCGTTAGCTTACTTTGTCCTTAATTGCCATAGATGGACTGAGACCTCTAGATTTGAAGACTCTATGCCTCTCCCTACAGCAATTCTAATTCCCAAAATGCTTCAAAGTCCTGGTCTAAAGCTGGGCCACAGAAGCAAACCATGGATGGAAAGAGATCTTACCAGGAGTGGAATGAGTCATTTTGGAGAGTCACTTTAACATTTCTGAGCTTGCTTCATTCATTCATTTGGTTTTCAAAGTTATATTTTTCTGTAGCCACAGTATATCTAAGATTCTGATGTGTTAGAGATAAAAAATGAATTAGACACTGATTTTACCCTCCTAAGGTTACGATAGACAAACTATTTCCATGCAGCATTATTCACTTATTGATAGAGTTGTTTATATTGAACTTAGGCTGTATAAAAGGAGCAGGTGGAGATGATGACTAAGTTGGACATTTGCTAAGAATGTTTTAAACTATGAGATATAACATTTTAGATGCAATCACAGACCACTTCCCCCTTCTCATTCCCAGTCTTCTCTCTCTATCTAGGGTAAACTGGGTCTTGAAGAACAAATTAGAGTTAATGAAGACACCAAGGGAAGCAAGTATTCCAGTCTAAGGAAATGGGATGTGTTAGGCCTGGGAGTGTAGGGAAGAAGGGCTCATCTTAGAAATGCCACTTAGGTCAGTAGGCTGCAAAGTATGGGAGCAGGATGGGGAGGTAGGAAGAGACAGGGTCAGAGAGACAGATAATGGGGATCATCCATGTTTGGGATTGTGGTGATGGGGAACCATAGGGACATATTAAAATTACCCTAGCAGTAGGGTAAAGGAGGAGGTGGAGGGAAGCCCTATCACCTCCTGGATAAAGACATCAAGGCTCTTGAACAGTGTTCCTCTACCCTAGCTGTATATTTGTATCACCCAGGGAGCTTTTAAAATCATGATGCTCTCCCTGACTGGTGTAGCTCAGTTGGTTGGGGGGTCATCCCACAAAGCAAAAGATTACATGTTTGATTCCTAGTCGGGACATATGCCTGGGTTGTGGGTTTGGTGCCCAGTCAGGGTACATACGAGAGACAACTGATGTTTTACTCCTCTCCTTTTCCATCCCTTTCTTATAAATAAATAAATAAATAAATAAATACATAGATAAATAAATTCTTTAAACTTCTGATGCTCATCCAGGAGCAGATGGTTTTACTGGTGAATTTTAACAAACAGTTATGGAAGAAGTAATGTTAATCCTCAAATTCTTCTAACACATTGAATAGGAGGCAACACCCCCAAACTCATTTTAAGCCAGCATTATCCTGATACTAAAGTCAAATAAGACACTGTAGGAAAAGAAAAATATAGTCTAGTATCCCTGATAAATATAAATACAAAAATTCTCAACAAAATACTAGCAAACCAAATTAAACAGTATATTAAAAATATCATATACCATGATCAAGTGGGATTCATCCTTGGGAAATAAGGATAGTTCAATGTATGCAAATCACTATGTGTGGTCCATTACATTAATAGATTGAAAGATATATATTTACACATATGTGTGTATGTATGTTCGGAAAAAGTCCAGCCACTATTAATATAATGAGAATGGTTTGCATGTCATCGATGTAACCTGGCAGCCAAGGAGAGTGGGCTGGAATGTGCGTGTGTGAACAATGATGACTTCACTGTACTAGTCAGTAGGGGCGGTAGATGCCGTTGAGTGAGCATGTGTACTGTGTGGCCATCGCGTTCTAAATGACTGAGCAAGTAGAACAATGAATCTGCATCAGATTTTTTAATCTTGAACATTCCTCCATGGAAACAATTTGGATCACTCAGAAGGCCACAGCTATGTGTACCTGGTAATTGGCAGCTTCATCGCAACAGTGCACGGGCTCATGCAGCATATTTCATGCGTAGTTTTTTGCTGAAACATCAAATCACCCAGGTGATTCAGTTTCCCTAGAGCCCAGATTTGGTGCCCTGCAATTTCTGGCTTTTCCCAAAACTAAAATCACCCATAAAAGGAAAGAGATTTCAGACCATCAATGAGATTAAGGAAAAGGTGATGGCGCAGCTGATGGCAACTGGGAGAACTGTGTGAAGTGCCAAGGTGCCTACTTTGAAGGGGATGGAAACATCATTGCCCTAGGTACAGTGTTTCTTATACCTTGTATCTTCTTCAATAAATGTCTCTATTTTTCATATTACATGGCTGGATACCTTCTGGACAGACATACATACAGGGGCTGGCAAAAGTAGGTTTCCAGTTGTAGTACAAATAAATGATATAATAATTAATAATATAAGAATAAACTCTGTGTTTCATATACTCACAACTGGAAACCTACTTTTGCGCCCCTCCCCCCCAAATAGACTCCACATCTTTATCCATTCACAGGTCAGTGGACCCTTATTTAGATTGTTCCCATGCCTTAGCTAGTAAGCACCACTTTCATACAGTTCCAATCAATCTGAATATTCTAAGCGAACAAAGATATTGGAACCCTGTGCCCTGAGGGACTGCGGGGAACCGGCTCGTGAGGGCTGCCAGACAGCTGTTCTCAGAGGTCCGGCCGGCGGCCCCAGGCTGCACGGCAACAGGATTTCTCTCCCAGTGGTACAGGCAGGCCGCAGACTCCAAGGAGCTGTTAATCTGCTCATTTGAATATTGAATTTCATACTTTAAACCATCACCAAGTAACTTAAATAAAAGAAATATTTATACTCACACTAATGCTTGCCAGCATTTATTGAAAAATTATGTGCCAGGGTTGAGGATAAGCATTTACATACAGAAATTCATTTAATCATCAAAACCACTCTGTGAAGAAGGGTATTGTTACTAACACAATTTTATAGCAAAACAAACTAAGATGCTGAAAGGTTGAACAGTTGCTCAAGGTCACAGTCAGGAAGTTAAGATTTAATCAGGAGTGTGATTTCTGAGTCTATACTTTTCATTTACTGCCTTTGCAAACATTGTAGTGTTTTCTTTCTTAGAAATAGCAAATATATAAGTAAGCTTCCTTTTACTCAGGTCAAAGTATTTAAGCCTACCTGACTAATACCACTTGGGACCACGTTAATGATGCTAGATCCTCCGTGCAGACCCGTGGCTACCCATGCCAGCAGTACGGGATGCTCTGGCTCCACTTCAATAGCTCAGTACATTCAAGTCAGAAAAGGAGCCTAGCGAATGCATACAGAACCCCACACTGGTAGGCTGGAGTTGGGCTTAAAGCAATTAGCCCTTGAATGGCCTGAGGGGTTAAAATTATCATATCCTAGAATACTGCATACTTTATTTTAGCCCAGAACCACACAATGTGTCAAGTATATTCTAGTTCTCACAAGTTCAGGTAGTTTAAAAATTTAGAAAGGGTAATTTCAAGAGTCTTGTAAAGCCTGGATAAGGTCAAGGAAGAAAAACATGGGTCAATGTAAAATGTTCAGTCGTTGCACTGAAATTAACCACTCAAGTCAAACCCTAATTTGAAGATTAGTTAAGGTGCTTTAAAGTAGACTCCGGTTATAACAGAGATCTTCAGACCTTTCCAGGACATTTTTGACTTTTTCTTTCTAACCTTATTTGGGCATTTCATTACCTTTTTTTTTTTTTTCTTTTTTACTACTATCCAGAGCTGAGTTATTTCAAGTAAACTGGGAATGCACACATACTTAAAATAAAAGGGCTTAGCACTTGCCTTATGTCTAAATCGTCTACAGCTTAAGGGGAGAAGATGAAGTGGGAGGGAAGAAGGTTCTAGGAATGAGGGAAACTCAGAATGAGGGCATGAGAGAGGTTGGGTGCGTAGGACTGTGACATATTAACAATTTTGCTCATTGGTGATACAATGCCATTGGCAATTTATCTCTCAGATAATGAACTTTATATTGATTTTTAAGTGAAGCTTTGTTTTAATAGCCATAGGAGGAAAGTCTATGAAGAAAATAAATATTACTATACCCATGGTAGGTGTCAGAGAAGGATGTATCAGCAAACTGTTTAGAGTGGAATTAAAGGCACTTTTATTTTTGTCAGGGTAAATATAGAACCCTTGGCAGTCACTTGCCTTGTATTAATCTTGGCACCTAGCAGTGATCTAAGTGACTTGATTTCCCTCTGCATTCCTTCTCCTGTCCTCTCCCCAAATAATAGGAGGATGTGAGAATGAATAAACAGCGCTGTAGCAAGAGCACTGGGAGAAACTTTCAACCTTCCAAATTTAAGATATGATATTATGTCACTAAGTCCATGACAGTTAATCACTTTTAATATGTATCCGGGCACATTGTAATGACTTATCAGTGCCAATGGCCTAACTCATGAGAGTAATTTAAAAATAGCACGTAGGCAATTATGCAGCCATCGCTGGCCTGTGCATATTACCCGCAGATTGCCCTGACAGCATGCTGTCCTGGAATGATTGCAGAGAATTCATTTCTTTGTACTCTCTGCCATCGGAACATCCCAGAAAAGCAGGATTCCAGCTTTTGGGAACACGATACTACTACTATTATTCAAAGTTCAGAGTTGGTAGTACTTAGAGATAACATGACCGAAGCAGACTCACAAAATGTATTTGGTTCATAAAAAGGTGAATCTCTCTAGAATATGCTGTGAGTTTAATTTTACATTACTCAACTTCAAGGGAAAATATACTGAAAACACTTATGTCCATGTTACGGATGAATAATGGTATCAAGTGATTCAAATATCTGTTTCCAATTTCATTAACTCAGAGAAACTCTTAAGCCAGCTTCGAGGAGAATGAACTGATATTCACTCCTAATTTTTCAGCCCAGGGAACTGGAGGCCACACATAGCTCAGGATTCTCTCTGGCCCAGTGAGCTGCTTGCATTTAATAAATGTTCAGTATTAAATGCATCCAAATGTGTGCTGATCTGAAACAAACCAAGAATGCCAGCTTCTAATCTTTGCCTTTTGCTTCCCACGATGACTTGTGTGATTCTTTTCTCGGCTTTCTCTGCCAGATTACACTGGCACTGACCAAAATCTTTTTGAAACTGGATGGCGCATAAGGAACCTGACCAGAGTTGTCCTCAACTTCTCAATCTTGAAATGAGACACACATTTAAATACAGGATTTAAACTACAAAAATTGGAAGTGTTTAATCATCCCTCTTTTCTCTATGAGTTACTTTATACTCTTGTCTTTAAAATGTAAAGGGAACATTTTTATATTTGAAGTTATTCAGTTGATTTTTAAACATCTTTATTGAGGAACAATTTGCATGCCAAAATATTCACCAACACTTTAAGTGTACAATTCAATGGTTTTAGTAATGTTACAGACTTGTTCAACCATGCCCACAATTTTACAATGTTTGTATTAATTCTAAAATGATTCCTCTTGCCTATTTGAATTGTCTCACCAACCTCATAGGAAATCAGTTGAATATGAATATAAGGATTTATCTCTGGACTTCCAGTTCTATTTCATTGATGCACATGTCTGTCCTCAGTCCAGTGGCATGTAGTCTTTCTGATTATAAAGCATTGCTCTAAGTTTCAAAATCAGAAAGTGTGAGTTCTCCAACTTTGTTCTTAATTTTAAAGTTGGTTTTGGTTACTCTGGGTCTCTTGAATATTAGGATCAGTTTGTCAATTTTTGCAAAATAAAGTTGAGACTTTGACAGAGATTGCGTTGAATTTATAGATCAATTTAGGGAGTATCTCATCTTAATATTGTTTTTCAGTCTATGAATGTTGAATGTCTTTCCATTTATTTAGGTCTTTTTAAATTTCTTTCTTTTGTATTTTGTACTTTTCAGTGTATCTCTAATACTTCTTTTGTTAAATTTATTCCTAAATACTTTATTCATTATGATGCTGTTGTAAATAAAGTTGTTTTATTAATATCATTGCCAGGTTGCTCATCGCTAATATATAGAAATATAATTGTGTTTCTGCATTGATTTTGTGTCCTGCAATTTGTTAAACTAATTTATTAATTATAAGATACTTTACTTCTCCCTTTCTGATCTAGATCCTTTATGTCTTATTCTTGCCTAATTGCCCTCGGTAGACATTCTAGTTCTGTGTTGACTCGAAGTGGCAAGAGTGGACATCCTAGTCTTATTCTTCATTTTAAGGGGACAGTTTTTAGTCATATACCTTTGAGGATGAGTATGTTTTTTTTTTCTATTTGTAGTTATTTGAGTGTTTTTTTTGAATGAAGAGTGTGGTAATTTGTCAAATTTTTTCTGCATCTATTAAGATGATCATGTGGGTTTTGCCCTTTATTCTATTAATATGTTGTATTACACTGGTTGATTTTTATATGTTGAGTCAACCTTGCATTCCAGGGATAAATCCCACTTGGTGATGGTATATAGTCCTTTTTATATGTTACTAGATTCAGTTGCAAGCATTTTGTGAAGGCTTTTGCATCTATTCTCATAAGCATTGTAAGTCTGGTTTCTTTTAGTCATTTGTTTCAGTAATTTTGTCCTCATATAAGGTAGCAAAAAGTGCTCCTTTCTTTTCTGTTTTTTGGAAAATTTTGTGAAGCATTGATACTGATTCCTCTGGATATTTGCTAAAAAAATCACCAGTAAATGCTTAAGGTCCTGGGCTTTATTTGTGGTAAAATTTAAATTACCAATGTAACTTCTTTATTTGGTATGTCTATTCAAATTTTTTATTTCAATTTGAGTTCATTTTGGTAGTTTATTTCATTTTAGGAATTTGTCCATTTCATCCAAGCTATCAAATTTGTTGATCTACAGTTTTTCCTAGTATTACATTCTAATCTATTTTATTTCTGCAATATCAGTACTGATGTCCCTCTTTCATTCCCGACTTTAGTAATTAGGGTCTTCTCTTTTCTACTGTTGGTCTGCTTAGGCAAAGATTTGTCAATCTGTTGATATTTTCAAAGATCTAACTCTTTGTTCCATTGATTTTCTAAATTGTTTTTCTATTTCATGTTTCATTCTATTTCTTCTCTAATCTTTGTTATTTCCTTCTAATTGTTTTGGGTTTAGTTTGTTCTCCATTTTTTAGTTCTTAAGATATAAGTTTAAGTTATTGATTGAGATCTTTCTTCTTTTTGTCATGTAGGTATTTACAAATATAATATCCCTTTGAGAATTCCTTGAGTTGCATCACCTAAATTTCATATGTTATGTTTCATTTTCATTTACTTCAAAAAGTTTCCACTTTTTCTTGAGATTACTCTTCTTTAACTGATTACTTATTTATACTTGCATCATTTGATTTCCATATATTTTTAAATTTCCCAAATTTTCTTGTTACTTATTTATCATTTTATTTCATTCTGATCGAAGCACACATACTTGGTATGATTTCAGTTATTTTAAATTCACTGAAGCTTGTTTTATGGCCTAGCATCTGATCAATCCTGGAGAATGTTCCATGTATACTTAAGAAGTATGTAAATTTTGTTGTTTGAAAGTGAGTTGTTCTTTAAGTGTCTGTATATCTTTAAGAAGTTGTTTTAAAGAGTTATGAAAGTCCTACCTATCCTTGTTGATCTTTGAATAGTTGTTCCATTGGTTATTGAAAACAGGTTATGAGGTCTCCAACTATTATTGTTATATTGTCTATTTTTCCCTTCAGTTATGTTAATTTTTGCTTTAAGTATTTGAGGCTCTGTTCATATATATATGTGTGTGTGTATATATATTTTATTTATAATTGTATGTTTCCAATAAATTTATCCTTTTTCTTTTTATTTCCTTTGTTCCTCCTTCACTGTCTTCTTTTGTGTTAATTGAATTATTTTCTAATGTAACATCTCAGTTACTGTAATGATTGTTATTTGTGGTAAAATAATGAACCCCAAAGGATGTCCATGCCCAAACCCCTGGAACCTGTGACTACGTTACCTTACATGGCAAGAGTCAAGGATCTTGAGCTAAGGGAATTATCCTGTCTTATCTGTGCTAATCCAGTACAATCACAAGGGTCTTTGCTCCAGCCCTGAGAATTAAGAGTATACTTTCTTTGGATCCTGGAAATTCACTTTGAGTGGTGAGGGCTTTCTTTCGTTTCTCCCGAGGCAGCACCCTGAATTTTCCCAACCCCCACAGTCATGTCGTCTTTCTGCACCTGCTCACTAGCCATCTGCAAAGACTCACATTCTCAGTCTGCAGAAGTATACTCAGGCAGCTGGCAATGAAAGGGTTATGGGGGGTGGGGAGGGGAGTGAAGTGTGGTCCAGAGCATTGGGAACACCCTTTGGGCCAGTTGAGGGGTCCACAAGGAAGACTTCTCAGTGGCGCACTGGGCAGGCTTTTTGATGGAGTCTGCAAAGCAGTAGGATACATGGCCCTTTGTTGAGTTTCAAGCTCCAGTTGCTCTGAGTCTTCGCTGCTCCTCCCAGATCCCAGCGCCTCAGACTCTCAGCCATGCTGATCCCCTCAGTGTCCTGGGTGGGCTGATAAAGAAGTAGGTAAGTCCCTTAGGCAGTGCCCCACACACCTAGGGAAGCCAGGCACGCACCCACCATGTTCCCACATTCCCCCATGGGAGGAATTGAGGGCTGAGGGGATCTCTCTTGGCACTGAGCAATGACTCTTTGAGGGAGGAGTAACACAGGTAAAGTGAAACTGCTCTTTTTACCCTCCTCAGTGAGCCTGTTCTTTTATTTTTTATTTATTTATTTGATCAGTAATGTACTGAAATGTCTCTGGTGAACTTTTGGACTCCTAGAGAGATACTCTCATCTGAGGTGGTTGTCAAAATCCATGACCTGTGAAGAGATATTGATAGAAACTCCTATTCTGCCATCTTGCTGGCATCACGTATACTAGTTTTTAAATACCTTGATTATTAGCCTTTAGTACTACATGGCCATGCCAAGTTCAGCTTTCTTATCTTTTTTGAGATAAATAACAAATAATTGTGCCTTCTTTCTGCTATTTTATTTATTTGTATAGTGAGCTTAGCAGTGAGGTTTGATTTAATCCAAAACCACACCTGAAATTTAATAAAGTAATATGTGCCTTTTAAGCCAGGGATTCTTTCCTATCACTCAACAAGCACTGAAGTTATGACTTCCTCCAGCTGCTCCTATTATGAAGGACAGTTTAACTTAATAGGAGGTGTTAACAATTCTAAACATAGTGCTAAAGAAATTTATTTTATTTCTCTGTTGGGAGGTGCTTGTGGGGATAGGGAACCAATTAACAAGGAGAAAGGGGATAATTATTAAGTGCATAAAAGTTTCCCAGATCAAATTAGCACTTAAACACAGAGGCATATGGACTTCTCATCTTTAGATATATCACATGCGCCCTTTTAAAAATACTACAATGTCTCCATATTGGGGAGATTTAATTGTAATTGCAGAAGATTCCCATTCTTATTAGAAAGTAAAGCCCTATAGTAAATTCAGTAAATTTACTAAATCTATTCAATTCAATCCTGGAAAGAACTGTTTTTATTGTGCTTTCTCCCCTATTCTTCTGTATACTGTGTTTTAAAATGTTTATAGCCTCTCTTCTTGGCTAGTTCACTTTCTCTGGAGTTGGAAAATTCCTTCACAGGTTATTTTACCTTGAAGCTTTCTCTAATTATTTAGATTACTCCTTTCTTATTTGTCTCTAAGCACTAATTTTATCTTGAGCCATTATTATAGAGGTCTATGAGAATTTTCCATCTTTCCTTAAATTTCTGTCCTTTGCTGGATGTTTTCAAAGCTTAGATTTTAGAGGAACTTACCTACCTATCCCCAGGCCTCTTTGTAATGGTCGCAGAAATGCTTCCCAAGTAATCGCTATGAAACTGTGCTATTGATATCCTTTCTTCCGTGTTTGTAGTTGCTGACTTCCTGTTGGATTATAATAAACCCATGACTAGGTCTTTATTTCCTTTCTTTAATTTTTGAAAATAAGGATTTCTTCTCTGTGAAGTTTAAATGCTTTCCGAGGACTTTTGGGCATGTCAATGACTCCAAATGTGGTTACCTAATTAGTCTCTGAAAACCAGATCTTGAAATCTTGTCTTCTTTAGCTATTTAAGCCATTTGGGTGAAAAGCTTTATTTTCACCTTTTTTGTAGTTTGACCATATAAATAGGGTTACACATATGCCTTTTTATTCTTTCAGTCCCTGAATTACAAATGATCAGTTTGTAATAAAAATATCTATAAAGAACGTAGCTGCAAGGGGATATTTTCTTGCCAGCTTTTATCTACTTTGCTGCTGCTGCTGCAAACTTTGTCCAAGTATTTGCAGAAACCATCCCTATAACACACTGACTTTTCTTCCAATGCCAGTTTTTCCTGTGGTAAAAAAAAAAAAACTGGGGAGGGGGGTGGAGTGAGGGACCAAATGTTTGACAAAGAGACTCTACTCATGTGCCACTTAGTGTAACTTTTCCTAGCTCCTCCTGTTACTTCTCTAACCCACCTCTACGTGCGATATGAAGATTGGATTATCACCCATTATACAGCTCTCCCTGCCCAGACTGCCCCAGTTCTTTACTCACCCCATCATCAGCTCTCACCCAGCTTCTTAACACTCAGAGAGCCTCCTTTATTAGTTGGGAGGCTTTCATTTGCAAATAAAATGACTCAAAACAAACTGATAAATAAATGTGGGTACTTAATTTACTGTCACAGAACTAAAAGGTTCAGGAATATAGGGGCAGGTTGATCCAGGAGCTCATATTCTGTCATTTATAATCTGTTTCTCTCCAACTCTATATTCTTATTACAATAGTCTTAAAACTTGAGTGATCAACTTGGCCAAGCAGGCTGCCTTCTCCTTTTTAACGCACAAGGACAAAAGAACTCACTTTCCCCTCAGTCATCGCCATACTAGTTCACCTACCTTCACCTGTGAGCAGGAGAATCTTCCCTACTCACTGCTT
The DNA here is from genome assembly GCA_004026765.1 of Micronycteris hirsuta. NCBI lineage: Eukaryota > Metazoa > Chordata > Mammalia > Chiroptera > Phyllostomidae > Micronycteris > Micronycteris hirsuta. The sequence goes on from PVJI01000584.1 coordinate 238,003, forward strand.
AAAAGTGGGAAAGAATTGTGTTTGCGGCATGACTGAGCTGGAATTCCAAACAAATCTTCCCACAGAAATCTTTTACTTATTTACACTTATTTAAGTTCTCCCTTGTTCCAAAAATGATGTAAAATGGTAAAAAAAAAAAAAGATTGTTGTACAGAGCTTCAAAGTGCTTCTGAAACTATATTTCGGACACTTTATAATTTAAGTAGATTTCTGTGCATGGACTGGCCCAGTATCCACTCACCATTGTTAGCCTTTTCTCCAAGGGGCATGCTTCCCAAGGGAAAAATGATTTACAGACTGTCAGACTTAACAGCAGACTGCCTTTCATTCCTTTTCATGCCAATGGCTAACTGAATTTCACCAGGCATTCCATGTTAGATTTCCTCATTAGGCTTGTACAAATGCTTTATTGAATAAGCACTTGGTCCCATTTCTTTCAAGCCAGATCCTTAGTGTAGATGAATCACATTGTTTTGTGTTCTATCTAGCTCAGTGCTTCAGTGCTGAAATTTTGCACATGTACAGCAGTGTTGACTAATTTATGTTAATATCTACATGCTTTTTGCCCTCAAATATAAAATATATGAAATATGTATTGCCCAAATACCCCCAGGTCTCATCAATCTGTGGAAATAATGAGTTCACATAAGAATTTATAGTCAGATCCTACTGAGACATTGTCTCATCTGCTCAAACAGGAACTCAGCATCCAGAAAACCCCCTTACCACTGCCACTTCCTTACCTCCAAAAGCATTCTTGGGGATGCCTAGGCATTATTTTTATTTGGGTTCATAATGTCCCTGTCCACCAAGAATCCATTCTCCACCAGATTTTTCTTAAGAGAAAGGGCTCTGGAAGTATACTCCCTGTGTTCAAATCCTGTTACCACCATTTAGTTGTGTGACCTTGGGTAAGTCACTTAACTTCTCTAAACTTCACCTTTTAATCTGGGACATTGGGATTGTTATAAGAGTCAGTAAGATAACGCATTTGGAGTAGTTGGAGAGTGCCTGACCTGTGTCATGTACTCCATAAACATCAATCACTACTGTTATCCATGGCATCTTCTCCTACTGCTTTTCTTGTTTCAGCCTCCTTCCCTGAGTCCTAGTACGTGATCCTCAAAACCTGGAGTCATTAGAACAGTCCTCAGTGCCACTGTGCATCATCACAGAATTAGAGATAAAGCCCCTGCTTGAATTTGGCTCGACTGTTTTTCTTGGGGCTTGTTGGGGTCAGGTAGCTCAAGGTCACTTGTATGTCTCATCTCTCTTCCAGGCACTATTGCATCAAAAGCTACCTTCTTGCAGGCACCCTTTACCTCATGAAAGTCAATCAGTAGGACCTGAAACCCGAATGGAGGTAAGGGTAGGAACTGAAGTCTAGTCCAGCCACATAACTTTAGTGACCTCACTTTACTGTCTGCCATGGCTTTGCAGGTAGAAGAGACCATCTTCTGCATTGCTTTCTACTCGTGACTCATCTTAATTTTAGTTGTCTATATATCATAAGTGGATTATGGGACTGAATCTGTAAATTTCAATCAAAACCTCTTACATTGTTTGCACTTACACATTTCAGTATATTTTATTCCCTCAGTCCTGCAATGCATTCTGCTGTTGTTTGCCTTCAGAAACTATTTTTAAAAAATCTAGTTAAGCAAATAGCATTTGTAGAACAAAACAAAAATGACAATGGATTTAGTCAATATATTTTAAAACTATTTAACTTTTGAATAACTATTTTTGATTGATTTGATATTTCATTTACTTTAAACCAGCCCTAGGATAGACAATGTCTTATTTTAAAATTATGGCCAGATCACAAGACCAAAGTAGACCTAGATGATATTTTTTAAATGGGAAGCTAGCCACTATTGAAAATGTTCGGAATTTGCTTCAATTTTGGATATAAATTCAGAAAGGTAGGAGAGTACAGAGTCACGGTTACGTGAGAGGGCTGGGGCCAGTTTGCCTAGTTTGAATCCTTGCTCTACAACATAGTAGCTGTGCATCTTGGGCATATTATCTAACCTCTCTGTGTTTCAGTGTCCCCATCTGCAAAATGGTAATAATAATAGTCCAAGTGTGATAGGGCTTTTGTGAAGATCAAAGCAGTTAATAGACACTAAGTGGTCACAGTGCCTGGCACATAAGCACTCAGCAACTCTTGGCTATTATTAACTACGTCAAAAATAATTAACAAAAAAGCATTCCTTTGACTCCCTTACTTGACAGATATTTATTGAGCATCCAACTATGTGCCAGGAACTGTACTAGATTATAAAATTAAAAATAATAATTAAAGAGAAAATTACTGCCCTCAATAGACTGATAGTTGTATGTCTTAGAATTATAGAGATCTGCCTCCATTAAACATTTCACTTGGGGGAGGACAGCTACATTCATGAACCCAGCTTATGAAAGAGATATTATTTTGAAAAGAAAAAAGGTATCTCTTGAATAAATGAAGAATTTTATATGCTGTAATATCAAATTCTTTTTTGTACAAAATAACTAAACTTCAGGCAAATGCGGCCATGTAGATGAATAACTTCAGTGGGATTCCAGGGTCTAGGAAGAGTTAATACAGCTACAGAGAAAGCTCTCTGCTTTTATCCTCCTAGAATTTATTAAAATAATTTTAAAATTGGCCTTCTGAAGATAAACCAAAATAATTTTGATTTTTAATGCAACATTGTATAATTAGCATTTTCCCATTTATTTAGCATTTCTGTCCTTCAAAGAATATAAGGGTGACTTAAACCTGAGAAGTACAGCTAAGTTTAAATAACTAGTCACACTACTCATCAATTTTGCAAAAAATACATAACAGTCTCTTGAAATATAGCATTATCAAGAATTCTTAAAATGACACAAACTGGGAAATAATTTAGCTTCCCAATTATTACTGAGAGTTCATGAGAAAGACTGCTGGTCAGTCTCTTGGGGTAAATGTCAGTGAACTGACAGCAAAGGGTACACATGTAAGTTTTGAAGAGAAACTGACCTTGTGCCAGTCTCTCAACCTTTACTTCTCAACAGACGAATGTCATTTGCTGAGTTAGTGGTTTGAAGTCAATAACCATTGATACTCTCCTTTGGGACTTCTTATGCTTACAAAGGCAATATTTTAGAATGAGGATACAGTCTGCTGATGACTAAGTATCTCTAATGATGGTAGGAAGAAATGTTACTTTGAAGCTCTGAAATTCAAAAGAATTATTGCTGCTCTGTTCTTTTTAGTAGTTATTGAACAATGATAGTGCATAGTTCCCAACTACTCTCAAGAAGGAAAAAAGGGTTATATCCAATGAGAATTTTAAACTATTTGTGTTCTGTAATACATCACTCTTGCTCTCTTTGGAGAACAATTTCAAAATGCTGACCCTGATAAGAAACTTGGTAGAACAACACCGTTGCAAATTAAACTGTTCATTTATGTCAAGTTCAGAAAGACAGAAGTTTAGTCTTCAGCCCAAATATATTCGCAGGTATTAAATGTGTTTTACCATTTCATTTCACCTTGCCTTTGAAGTCCTTACTCTAGCACTGGGTTCCTGGCTCTGCATTGGCAAATTATGAACATTGGCCGCATGCCACGTGTGGCACCCAAGTGTTGGCCTTTTACTGATCACTTCTTTTTTTCTCTTGTCCTCACATCTTTCAAGATGCCATATAGTATTGGACAAAAATTATGGACAATTTGGATAGCTTCTCAATCTTTGGCATTGAGCATCACCAGACTTGATGTCAAAGACAGCTGGACTGGAAAATTCATGAGTCGAATTGTACAAGGTCATTTTGGTCTCATGTGAAGGTAAGAATCTTGTTCTAGCAGGAGCATCAGAGTCAGCATTGACCTCCAGTTGGGTTACAGTGACCTGAAGATAGGACGTATTGAATATGAGCATGTCTGCTTTAAAGTCCATTATTACCTTTTGGGTTTTTGTGGGGTTTTTTTTTTTGCAAAGGGGAAGAATGATTCCTGTGACTGAATATAAAGTGTGTGGGTATTGGTTCTCCATGCTCTAAAAGCTGCATTTTTATAATACAGAGTAGAGTTACTATTTAGTTTTGCCTTTGTTTCTCATTTCTCCCCTCAAAAGCCTCTTAAATTGAAACAAGTGGAAGGAACAAACCTGATTAGATGAGACAGCTACAATATGCTTCTGTAGCACCTTGTCAAAACATTTGTCACACCACATTGTAACTTATCTTTTTATTTGTCTGTCTTCTCGCACCCAGACCATGACCTTCTTAAAACAAGGATTGTGTTTTATTGCTGTTTCATCAGTGCCTGGCACAAGTTCTGTCACAGAGCAGATATTTAATGTTCAACAAATGAATGACAGAATGTATTTAGAGTCGATCACTTCAAGAAATACTATTTTAATGTGTACTGCAGAGATGTCTTTTAAATCCAATTAGAAAGCATGATGTTTCTCGAAGTAATTTACAGTTGATGAAAACATGCATATGGATGCTGTAAGGTCCAGTTGTTTGAACCTAGAAGAGACATATCCTGAAGAGTATGAATGTTTTTGGTTTGGAGGCATTTTATTTTGGAGATAGTTAAGTCCTATCCAAAATGAATGTATTTTTCTCAATAATCAGAACTGATTTCTGAGTTTGGTTAGTGTAAATCCAATCCACAAAATCTGACCATCTTCTAAAAAACTAGTGGAATTGAGAGCCTGGATCAAGAAATGTCTGCCTAGACCTGTCTGATGTGCTGTCAGTGTCACTCAGGTCCCTGTCAGTTTCCACTCAGAGTGTTCATAAACGTGTTAATTTACAAGCATCTTATATTACTCACTTCAAGTCAAATTAATCCAGAGAATTTCCCTTCAATAAATAGAGAAGTTAATTTGAGGTCACATAAACAATAGCATAAATAGTGATTAGAAGCAAATTCCCAATAAATATGTGTTGATACCCTTATCTTATTCATTATAAGACTTAGCATCTTATCATCATACTATTTTCTTGAGTGAAATAGCCAGATAATGGAACTTGATCTGATTGATTTTATCGGTTCAGTGATTAATTTGTGCATGTATCTATGAGACACTATAGCAGACTTTCTCAAGGTCAAAATAAAATTAGACTAGTCAGATAAATATCTTTTTGAAAAATATTCTATTTCTGAACTCTATAATGAGCATCTAAATGTAAAACTCTCTGTTTAAGAGATAGGAGGTTCTTGGGATCAATCTGTTCCTTAGACAGATGGAAGAAAAACCAGCATGTACTGAGCAACTCCTCTTCATGAAACCATGTGAGATGAACAGGTGTTGGCCAGGTTATATACTAATAGACTTTCCATATCTGAGTAGATTTTCCATACTACCTTTCACAAGGGGTTGCTGTCTGATTTCTTATACAAGACAAATTTAGTCATTAAACAAATATATATGTGTGTGTGTGATTATGTATGTGTATGTGTGTAGATATGTACAAATATATAACCATGTATGTATATACATAAATATATTTTACACACAAATATACATTGAGTATCTGCTATGTGTAACCCAAATTGCAAAGATTCCAAATCTTAATTAAGCTATATAATTAATGAAATCCTTATAAAATGCCAACATTTGGGTCATCTGACAAAATAATATCAAATTTAAGTAGGAAGCCTAAATACGTAAATCTATTCTCAAATCCAATGGAGCTTATGTTATAGTTGGGAGAAATGCAAACATGCAAATATGTAAGTAAAATACACATGTAATTTTTAGATGGTGAAAAGTATACTGGAGAAAATTTAAGCACCTAAGATGGATATGAAGATGAGTATCTGTGGGGCTTTAAGGTTAAATAAGGTCAACAGAAAATATCAATGAGGTCAGTATTATTATTATCATTTTTTATGAATTTTGTTATTATTCAGTGAGTAGCTATCTGGAACTTCTAATTAAAAAATATAAATTACTTCCGCCAAATTGGCGGCATAGGTGGATGCACTGCGCCACCACTCACAACCAGAGAGTTTAAACAACAAACTCAATAGAGAAAAATAAACAACCAGAATGGACAGAATCGAACTGAAGGGAAGTCCGACACCCAGGAGGTTGGGGAGGACGTACATCGAGGCCGGGAAGCAGGGCAGAACCGAGCAGAGGAGCGAAGTGAGAGGCAGTTTGCCCAGAGGGACTCACCCTGCGAGCGCCTAACCAAAGCACAGCCCCGAGCAACAGGTGAAACTTGCAGGCCGGCGGCATAACTGGAGAGGCCGGTGAGAACAAGCAGGGCCGGGACTGGCGGAAAAGGCAGTGGGGAAGTGGGGAGCAGAGGGTGAGAGGGAGCAGCGGTGAACGGCAGATGCCATTGCTCCCTCCCAGGCCCCGCCCTCAGAGGAACCGTCACAAAAAAGTGACCCAGGTTGCCAGGCACTGACGAACACCTAAGACTCCGACAGGTGCGCCGAGATAAAAAAGAATGAAAATGGCCCAGCTGGTGTAGCTCAGTGGATTGAGCGCAGGCTGGGAACCAGAGGGTCCGGGTTCGATTCCCAGTTGGGGCACATGCCTGGGCTGCGGGCCAGGTCCCCGATGTGGGCCATGTGAGAGGCAACCATACATTGCTCTTTCTCCCTCCCTTCTCCTCTCTCTGAAGATGAATAAATAAAATCTTTAAAAAAATGAAAATGGCCAAAATGAAAGATCAGAACAAATTACAACTAACGGACGAAGAGATAGCCAAATTAACAGATGCCCAGTTTAAAACACTGGTAATCAGGATGCTCACAAAACTGGAAGAAAGGTGGATGCAAATAATTGAACAAATGAAGAATA